>PVIH01008056.1:0-31805 GCA_004025045.1 Sigmodon hispidus
ATGAAAAAAAAAATTCAGAGGGAAAGATGAACACAAAGAAAATATAGGTGTAGCTATCTTATTTGTATTTCTTCCCTTGATAAGCCATGCCTATCATTCTTATCCTCTGTATAGTTATTGTTTACTCTTCCACATTTTAAATTCTTTTTACTGTGTTTTTTTTTGATAAATACAAAATAAAGAAGGAAGAAAAAAAAAAGAAAAAAAAAAAAAGAAAACATGCCAAGAGGATACAGGCATAAAAAAGCCACATATTGTCTGAGTCTATTTATATACCATCTTTAGAACAGGCAAATCCAGAGACAGAAGGCAATTTAGGAGTTGCTAGGAGCTGCAATGGATGGAAATAGGAAGTCAGAACTAATGGATACAGTTAATAGCGGGTGATGGAATGTGCTGGAAATAGATAATGGAGACATGATAGCTGTACAAAACCATGAAGTATACATTTTTAGGGTTTCATGCTCTAGCAACTGAGCTAGCCAGGCATTCTGAAGTGTGCATTTAAGTGGTGGTTTTGCATGTGTGATGTATGTGTGCATGTGTGTATGTATATAGGTGTGTGGTTCACATGTGTTTATATGCACATGGAGGTCAGAGGCCAGCAGCAGTTCCTTCATTTATTGCCTCCCAATAAATGAAGATATGGTCTTCATTTTGATATGAAGATATGCTCTGTCATTAAACATGGAACTCATTGGTTTGACAAGACTAGCTGGATAACATGCTCAGAGATTTTCCTGTCTCTGCTTCCCCAGCACTAAGACTCCAGTGCACAGCACGATGCCTTGGGTTTTACTTGATCGGCTGCTGGAGATCAAGTCAGGCTCACACTTGCACAGCAAGCGTTTACTGACTGAACCATCTCCACAGTCTGTAAAATGATGTGCTTTACGGTACATGATGTTTATCTGCTGCCTGGGAGGCTGAGGGAAGAGCATCGAAAGTTTAAGGTCCATCTAGAGAACATAGTGAATTCAAGGCTAAATTGTATAACTCAGTAAGGCAAAAAAAAAAAAAAAAAAAAAAAAAAAAAAAAAAAAAAAAAAAAAAAAAAAAAAAAAGCAAAAAGGATGTGATACGGCTGGATGACGGAGCACCTGCCTAGCATTCTTAAAGCCCTGGGATTCATACTCAGCACTGCAAAACAAAAGTAAATCACATCATTGGGGCATCACAGTTGGGAGAAAAGTTCAGACAAAGTTGGAGGAGTGAAGATCAGAATAAATGAAGAAACAGACACACAAAGGCTGCTGGGAGCTCTTCTTTCCTTCCTGACCCTTTGTAGGGCCGTCAATGAGCAAACACTGAGCGGTCATGTCCCAGTGTGGGCAAATCCTCTATGGACATTTCACAGGCTATCTTAATAATTAGTTGTACCCACTTTCTACCAAATGACACAGGTTAGGCCTCTGGTGGCTAGGAAGAGATGACAGGACTTCTGTGGAGGACGTAACCTACAGGAAGCAGTTCACCTACAAGTTACACCAAGCTGTCTACTCCACACATGCCTCTTCATGCCCTGTTCCCTCTCAAGCTTGTCAGGGCCAGGAAGCACCTTGACTGGCCCCAGGCACCTCTGTGCTTCCTGGTGTGAGCTCTGAGACCTCCAGTGACCTTTATCTAGAACCAGGAGTGGTAGTTTGAATGAGATGCCCCTCCAGAGGCTCATGTATTGGAAATCTTAGTCACCAGGGAGTGGAACCCTTAGGTAGAATTAGAAAGATTAGGAGGTGTGGCCTTGTTGGAGGAGATGTGTCAGCGAGTATGGGCTCCGAGGTTTCAAAGCCCGCACCAGGGCACAGTGTCTCTCTCTGGGGATCAAGATGTAGCACTCTTGGCTACTGCCCCAACACCTGTTCACTTGCCACCACACTCCCTCCGCCATGATGATGATGGATTAAATCTCTGAAAATATACACCAGCTCCAATTAAATGTTTTCTTTCTAAGAGTTGCCTTGGTCACTGTATCTCTTCACAGCAATAGAGCAGTGACTAAGCCACTAGGGGTCTGTGACAATGTGCTTTGAAAACTTGTTTCATATGGGACATTTGGCCTTTCCATTGCCAGGGAAACTGCCCTGACGAACTGTTTCTCAGATCTTACTTTTCAAAGGGAAACAAGTGATGTATTATAACGGCTCAGCTATGTGCAGCAAGGGCTTCAAGGAGCAGCAGTATCAGGCTATGGACCAAATCTATAGAGTGCTTTGGGGTGGGAGGTGGTGGAGAGGCCACAGAGCCTCCAGTATGTGGTATTTTTATTCACTCTGGAGAGGGTGTTGACTGGAGGATCTTCACACTAAGGAGGTGGGTAGTCAGGGTCCTCTCCTCCCTGGGTGCTGAGGATAGAACCCAGGGTCTCTCAAATGCTGGGCAAACACTGTCACTGATTTATGACCTGACAATTCTCTCTCTCCCCCTTCTGTCTCTCTGTCTCTCTTTCTCTCTCAGTAAGCAGAAAGATAGAAACATTCCAGTTCTGCTTCAGGGTGCAGAGACACTTCCTGGAGTGAACTCATCCTACCTGGCGTTTTCAAGATAGAACACGAGCTTTTTCCATGAATGTGGTAAAAAGTAGCATCCGGGATCTACCATATGGAGAGTGTGACAGTGTCATCCAGACTCCTTCAGGGAACAACTACCAAGGCTGCTCAACTCATGAGATACAAAACGGAAGAGGTCACCAATGGAGGAGGCTCTGTGTGTCACTTTTTAATTCTTGGAGGCCACTGAAGGATTTTAGGCAGAATACAATGTAATTGAGCACATGTATTTAATTTTAAAAATTCTTTGATTATTTCACACATGCATAGAGCATATATGGTCATTCTCAGGCCCCATTATTCTTTCAGTCCCTCACGGCTGCTGGGCACTTTCTTCTTCCCAAGCCAGTCCCTCACCGGCTTTCACACCATTTATTATGGTGAACGAGACGCTGAGTCTAGTCAGGGTTCCTGCAAGCGCTTGGGTAGGGGGCTATTTAGAGAAGCATGCTCAACTTTAGTTATCAATGGCTACGTCACTGGAGAACACGACACTCTCCCCCAGCAATGATGAACTATTAAGAGCTCCTCAGGGCCTGGTAAGCTTCTCTCCTAGTCATGATGGCAAGGCTCTGTCTTATGCAGGTAACCACAGTGGGCACATGTGTTTAAGGACCCAGTGCTGGCACTGGGTAATTAGGCTGATTACCCAGGTCAGAGGCCAGTGCAGTAGTCCTGCAGTTGGAGCAATGGGAAGAACCCAATACAGAATAATCATCTGCAGTCAGCAGGATGGTATATGGACAAACTTGTGTGTTCCTCTTTAACCCATTTGCAGTCTCCCTCACTCTAGTCTATACCCCCTTGCACGAAAGAGGGACACCTAACACATCTTCTAGGCATTATTGTTAAGGAAGAGAAATCCATTCCACACTCTCATAAGAATGCTCATTTAAACTAAAGCCCTACACACGAGTGAAGGAAGCCTCTGAGCTTCAATTTCCCGTTCTGTGCCAGAGCTCCCAGCTCTTCTGCTGTCTTTGCTCGATTGTTTGGAATACCAGAAGTGTTAGACTCGCCTTCTAAAAATATACACTAAAACAACGGTTTACTCTGCTTTTCACCAGAGGCCAGTCTACATTCCAGTCACACTTCTCTTAGGTGCTAGTTATGAGTGTCTATATTATATTGTGTCTTTATTATATTGAAAAGGTCAGCAAATAGCAAAAGGCATGGACGGGTCCTTTGAAATGATCCAGGCCAATTAAGCCCATTTTGGAAACTATAAACACAGGCTCTGAAAGGCCTGCTGGGCCCACAAGGGTGGGACTGGAGAGTGGAAGGCGAGCCCGGGTTCCAGGTATCTTCACACTGTACCTAAAACTCTTTTTATTAAATTGTATTATTCCCGGGGGCTGGAGAGATGGCTCAGCGGTTAAGAGCACCATCTGCTCTTCCAGAGGACCTGGGTTCGATTCCCAGCACCCACATGGCAGCTAACAACTGTCTGTAGTTCCAGTTCCAGGCAAACACCAAGGCAAATAAATAAATAAATAAAGTTTTAAAAAAATTGTATTATTCCCATTATTGGACTCATTCAAGAAAATGGATATTATGAAAACAATTTCCTTTCTTCAAATCATATTAATAGTGTCAAAATGAAAGCTACTAGATGGCTGATTCTTACTATTCACAGTCCGGTATTACAAATGAACATGCTGACTAAAATATCTATTACTCTGAATCAACAGTCCCTTGCGTTGAGCCTGTGTGCACTGTGCCCATAGGCAGGCAGTCATATGGCACTCATCCCCAGCAGAGGCTGCACACAGACACTCCTCCTTCCTGCTTCCGCTCTCTCTTGGTGAATGCCTTTCCTTTACCTATTTGTGCCAAGCTTTCCACATTCTGTCCTTTCTGTTGGTAATTTCACTATTTTATGCGGCTTCCATGCACAATGCTGAGGGTCCTGAATATGAGAAGGCTCTAATGAGCCAATGGAGAAAATGGGGAATAGATAAACATTCAGACACAGGTTATGGTGCTATAGGCTTGAACATGATGTTAACAAGTCAATGACATTTATTTGGTGGCGTATTTAAACAAACACATAAAATAGAGGTATGTATTGTCCAGTTGATAAAAATGCTGTGACTAGAGCACACTGGGAGGTTAACCTCTTCTTTCTCCCTTGTAATTGATTCAATGCTTGCCAGTTCTTGGACTGAAGCCTTTATAGACTACAACTTTGTCAAATAATATACATAGACCCTGTCTTGGAGCTGCTGTTCTCATGCAGGCAGATGCTCTGCACCCCCTTACCCTGGAATACTTCCAATGATAAAATGGGGAAGTCAAACATTTCATTTAGATGGGACCTAGTGAAAAGGTCTTTGCATTTTTTGATGCCTGGGCTCTATCCTGTGAGGATATTATTGATTGTCAATTTGACAGAACTAAAGAGTCACCAAAGAGACAAGCCTCTGGGCATTGTGGGAAGAGTAACCTGGATTAGGTTAATTGAAGTTAGGAGACCCCCTGAACATGGGCAGGAACATTCTCAGGGCTGGGGTCTGAGGCTGCATATATGGAAGAAGGCTCGCTGGCCACAGGACTTCACGCCCTGCTTCCAGACCAGAGATGCAGTGTGAGAAGCTGCTGTTATGCCCTCCCCACCACGAAGGACTTCCTCCCAAACTGTGCATCAAAATAAATGCTGCAACGGGAAAAGCCATGGGGACACATACGGAGCTCATGGTCGTCTACTCTCTGGTGAGCTGAGGACTGTTTGATTTCAGCGAAGGAGAGAGGATACCACACACTAGAGTACAGAGCTCACACTCCTGCTTACCAAGCAGGTATAAAGCATGGCATTGGGAGAATGGGCAGAAAACTGAGATTCAGTGACCTGTGTGTATGTGTGCAATGGGGCCCCAGACCGCTTCCCACATTCACCCCACAATTCCTCCACATAATGGCACATAGTGGCTAAGTGACTTCAAGAGCTGGCATACAGCTTTCGTGACTGACTCCGACTATTATTTGTCACTCTGACCAAGAAGTCTTAGAGAAAGACAAACTTACCCGGTAATCGGATGGGCTTCCACGGGGCAGAGTTTGGCACGTAGGCGTGTTTTGTGGCGGTGACAATCAACTGATTACCCAGCTTATATTGGAACTTGATGAAAGCAACTCCATCTGGCCCAGATGTGCCAGAGGCCATAGACACCTGGTTGGCGAAGATCTCAATGAGCGCATCTGCGATGGGCTGGTGGGTGCTGGCATCACTAACATGCACCTTCAAGGTCACCTCTGGAAGCAGAAAAAGCACATTAACTCTGACAGCAGGCCCAAAGGGAGACATGCTAAGAACATTTAGGACTGCATTCTTTCACAAGTAATTCTGGCCAGGGTCATTTTCTTCTTAACTATTAACACTTAAACAAAACAAAACTTTATTTTTTAACTCTAAAGTTAAAAATAAACTTTTTCCTTAGAAAATATCCTATTTTTTTAAAACCCATGCACCCACATGCTGCTTTATTCTTACTCTTTCTTTCCTGCTCATACCAACAGACAATTAGGAGGAAGCCTTACTGTTTATCACACTAGGAAACAGATGAGAAATGCCTTCGTCCTTCCTGCACTGTTGGACACTAGCTCCTACTGGGCTCTGGCTGCTACACAAGCACACAGTGAGACGGAAGACTCATGGTGGGCTGGGGGACTTGTAGGTGGGCTCCACAAGAGTCTCAGCAAAGGTGAACACAAGCAACATAAGCACGTTGGAATTACTGCTTGGTCACAGCAAAGAAAAGGCTAATGTCTAAAGGGCTAGGGAGATGGTTCTGCAGGTAAAATGCTTGTGTGAGCATAATGAGCTGAATTTGAATCCCCAGCATGGACATAAAAATCCAGGCATAGCAATGTATGCTTGTGATATCAGCGGTATGGAGGTGGAGACAAGAAGATTCCCAGCTTTCTGGCCATCCAAGCTAGCCACATCGGTGAGCTCTAGGCTCAGTGAGCTGCTGTCTCAAAAGATGAGGTGGACAATGATGGAGGAGAACATCAAACTTCTACCACTAGGCCCCATACAATACAGACACATATGCATGCCCACACCCCCAAAATGTGTGTGTGTGCGTGTGCATGCGCGCTCGTGTACACACACACACACACACACACACTTCAAAAAGGGAGGACTCAAAGCATGTGACTACAGAAGGCTGGAAGAATAAAAAGAACAAGAGCACACATGTGCAAAGAGGGACGAAGCCAAGTCCGTAACGCTAGCAAAAGCAGACTATGGAGAGTTAAAGCACATGAGTCAAATGCTGAAAATTTAAAATGGAATGATTTCCCTTCACTCAGGCAAGAGATATTTACTGAGCTTTGACTCTGCCCCTGGGGCTAGAACCGCCACACCATGGGCAGTAAAGAAGACACAGTTAGAGTAAAAGCAAATACCATGGCTGTGAAGAGCCAGTGAGGGTTCAAAGGCAAGACAAGGAGACACTTCCACAAGAAACCACAGTGGGTTCTCCAAGGTGTAATGGGTGTGAGAAATCCCAGGCGCTGGGCAAGCAAGGGCCAGATTACTTGGGGAGCTTTGTATAAGGGCCATGGGAAGTCCTAGAAGTATTAGTCAGTGTGTGGAAATTGAAGTTAGTTATAGAAACCTCTAGATCTAGATGAAGAATGGGATGAGTGTGAGGATAATCTGCAGATGCTCTGTAGCAGCCCATAGAGGAGATGGTGATGGGCCACATGGTGGGCATCAATTTCAGAATCAGACAGAGACCAAGTCAGAAGAGATCACTACTCCAGTAAGCATCTGTGCTTAGAAAAGGGTGGACATGCGTCCATCTGGGTACACCCACACACTGCTTGATGTATTTGTTATGCCGCCTTCAATCTGAAAGATTTATGGTAATTTGAAATGCGGAGTGCGGTAGAGACTAGCAAAACATACAAGTGACCAGAGAGGCTCCTAGATACAGAACATGTGAAGTGAGGCTCTGTGGACTGGCCACCAGTGAGGCTTCAGAGTATGAAGGAATCTGAGAGGACTGATTAAGGGAGAGGACCAGGCTGAGCCCACAGGTGCTGCTCCCTGGGACACACTGTGGTGGTCTACTGAAATTAGCACTTAAAGATGGAATCTTAGCTCCACCAGGAACTAGCTATGTGGCACTGGGCATGTCATTATGTTCTACAGGTGTCACTTTTTCCTTCTGTAAACCACAGAGGCCAGCAATGCACAGTTTAACCTACAGCAGGGAACAGCAGATCACACGGCTTGAGAGAAGAAGGTCAATGATAGCTACTGCGCTTTCATTTGCCAGGCACTGTCCTTGTAAGCACTTGATCTTTGGAATAAAATGAGCTTGAAGAAGGGAGGTGGAGGCATACAAGTTTTAACAAAAGGGGTGGGACATTCCTTTGAGAATGTTAATATTCTGTACCTGAAGTTTTGGGATTGGGGTGTAGCTTAGAGATAGAATGCATGGCTCATATGTACTGTGCCTTGGGTTCAATCACTAGTATCCAAAAAAATAAAAATACTGAAAAAATATCAGTTCTTTACTAAACCACATAGAAGAGCCACTGCCTTGGTAACTAAACTATTTGTCTTATGAAATTGATATAGCCTTTTCAAAGCCATACATTTCAAGTAATCATTCATCTTGATCACTTTCCCCATGGAGTAATTTAACAGACAGATTTCTTGGGCAGACTATCATAGAACACAGCTAAATATTTCAAACCTAAAGCTGGGCTAGGTAGCAGCAACCTTGCCCAGAATGCACAGACACTTTGGCCTTGATCCCTAGTATGACTCCCAAGCCCCAAGGAATGCAGATTTACTAACAATGCACACCAAGAAAAAAAATGCTACAGAGATCGAAATGGGATGCTTCATATTAGGAAGGAGAAACCAACCCTCAGGTCAGCAGGATGGTTCAGTGGGCAAAAACACTTGCTGCCAAGACTAACCTGAGTTTGGTCCCCAAGACCCACACTAGAGGGAGAGAACTCTTTTTTTTAAATTAACCTTTATTTTTATTTCATATGTATGGGTGTTCTGCCTGCATGTATGTCTGTGTACCACATGCATGCAATGCCCACAGAGGCTAGAAGAGGGCACGGATACCCCAGAATTGGAGTTACAGAAGTTGTGAGGCACCACTTGGGTGCTGGACATTGAATCTGGGTCCCCTGGAAGAGCAGCCAGTGCTTTTAACTTCTGAACCATCTCTCTAGCCCCAAGAACTAACTCTTGAAGATTTTCCTATAACTTATATGCATGCTGCAGCATACACAGCCCATGTAATAATAAAGTCCACAATGTGAAATTTAAAGATGTGATATTCAATACACACTCAGCCAATTCTCCAGTTTTATCTTCCGGCAGGGTATTTAGCACACATATAGAACACATATAGTTTCTTACTTAAGTTGGTCTTCCCCCCCCATCAAGTAATAAGATAAATTATAACACAAATCGAGTGAGTTGTGAGTAATATTCACACTGCAAAAATCCTCTAGAAGTAGGGCAACCTTGATGATTTCTATAGTTTTATGGTAATGTATCGTTCCCTAGCAATTGAGATTGACAAGCTTTTACTCTCCCTTTGCTGTACAATGAGACGTGGTTTTGTGAGTGAACAGAGAAAGAGGGCATTCACTCCTAACAGCCTCTGAGATCCCAGTACTTCAGTGTCTTCTAATACGGTTGCTCTGTGTTCTATGATATATTTGGAAGAGATCACTTAGTCCTGATTTTTAGTGTGACAGGATGGGGAAAATGCCACTATGAGAGGGTAGCTACAGAACACTGAAGTGTCACTTTTGGGGAGAGTTTTCTTTTTGTGCACTGCAGGCCTAGCATGCACCACCTTGCATGTTACCAGGGCTGCAGTGTTTGTAGAGTAACACCCTGCATGAGACCATCCACTCAGCAGAAGTACAACTAATGACAACAGGAAGGAAAATCTCCTGTGTGGCTCTATTACCCACCCGACTCTCCTGTGAGTCTGAAAGGAAGACCCTATAACAGCCCCGGATGAGGGGGCATTGTAAAGCGCTGTCTTCCAGCTATGACATGACTGTTGCGGGCAGCTATAGATACCAGCACAAGAAGTAAAACAAAGCAAATATAAGACACCAGAAAGAGAAGAGGGCTATTGGGAAGGAGTCAGCAGGAGTAGAGAAGGGACCAGAGAATGGTGGGGTTGGCCATCAGCACAGTGCACTGTTATTAGGTATGAAACTGTTAAATAAAAATGAGAAATACATAAATAAAAATGTGATTACTTTTAAGAAGCTGTATCTCTTTGCTTCTAAGCTGGGGCACCTGATTTCTATTGTGCATGTCTGTTGCTAGGTTCTGCTGAGGTTGGTTCCAAAACACACATCTCTTAGTCTCCTTTGTACATCCTTGTCAACACTGTCCCTGTTAACAAAACCTGCCCCTCTTCAGCCCTGAGCCCTAAAGTCCTGGTGAGGCCAGGAGCTATGCAGAATACACAGCTGACACAGAATCCTTTAATGATCCCTACACTTATATCATGGGTCAATAAATGGTCCACAACACTCTTTTTTTTTCTTGTGTGTTTCTGTGTATGATGTGAATATCTATATGTGTGTATGTATGTTTGCATGTGTGTGTGTGTGAATATGTGTGAAGGGCAGAGGACAACCCCAGGTATCATTCATTTCTTGCACCCTACTTTGTTCGAGTGGGGTTCTTTTTGTTCACTGCTACATATGCCCAGGATAGAAGACCGTGAGTGTCTGTTAATTTTCCAGTCTCTACCTTCTCCATTGCCTTAGGAACACTGGTAACAGACTCATGATAGGGAGCCTGGTTTTACATGGATCCTGGGTATTTGAACTCTGGTCCTCACACTTGAATGGCAAGTACTTTACACATTGATTCACATCCCCAGCCTGTTGTTTTTGAATGGTTTATGTGCTAGGGATAACTTTTTTTTTAAAAGATTTATTTATTTGTTATGTATACAACATACAGAAGAGAGTACCAGATGTCATTATAGATAGTTATGAGCCACCATATGGTTGCTGGGAATTGAACTCAAGACCTCTGGAAGAACAGCCAGTGCTCTTAACCTCTGAGCCATCTCTCCAGCCCCAGCTAGGGATAACTTTTAAAAAAAACTTACTTATGGTGTGTGTTTGTGTGTCTGTGTGTGTACCATGATGCTAGTGTGGAAGTCAGAGAACACATTAGGAATCTGTTCTTTCCTTCTGGGGATTGAACTTAGGTTGTCAGTCTTGGCAGCAAGCATTTTTTTTCTTTTCCTCCCTCCCTTCCTTCCTTCCTTCCTTCCTTCCTTCCTTCCTTCCTTCTCTCTCTCTCTCTCTCTCTCTCTCTCTCTCTTTCTTTCTTTCTTTTGGGACAGAATTTCACTATGTAAACTTGGCTGGCCTGGAACTTATTATGTATACCAAGCCTTGAGGTCAGAGATTCATCTGCCTCTGTCTCCTGAGCAGCTTTTACAGTTTTAAATGTCTGAAGGAAGAAAAAAAAAAAAAGAATAGCACTTTTTGTAAATGAAAATAATTGAGAATTCAGTGCTTATAAATAAAGTTTTATTGGAATACAGAAAAAGTGTTCCTTTTTTGTTTCCTTTATTTCATATTCACCATTCTTTTTTTAAAATTTTTATTTAATTGCCTTGGTGTTTGGCTACATGTGTATCTGTGAAGGGAGTTGGATCCCCTGGAACTGGAACTACAGATAGTTGTGAGCTGCCATGTGGGTGCTGGAAATTGAACCTGGGTCCTCTGGAAGAACAATCAGTACTCTTAACCGTTAAGTCATCTCTCCAGCACCCTTATTCACCATTCTTAAATATTATTTAAATTCATTTGAAAAACATTAGAAGGCTGGAGAGATGGCTCAAGAGGTTAAGAGCACTGACTGTTCTTCCAGAGGTCTTGAGTTCAATTCCTAGCAACCACATGGTGGCTCACATTCATCTATAATGACATCTGGTGCCATTTTCTGGTATCTAGGCAGAACACTATATACATAACAGATAAATAAATCTTTATATAAAAAAGAAAAAATAGTTTGTTCAGATAATAAATAAACTCTCATTAACCAGGAAATATGTACTGAGTAGTGAGAAGTGCTTTCTGGGAGAAATGACAAGCAGAGCAGAGAGTGGATGGCTAGGAGGATGGCATGGGCACATGTGCATCTTCCCAGGCTCCCTGGTGACTTAGACTGAGAGGACAGAGCTGGTTCTACACTTGATCTGGAGGACAGATGCAGACTCTTTCCCTGACCAAAGGCTACAGGGACTGTGGAGGACAATTTCTGCCATATGGCTTGGACATTGCTCTGGCTTTGAGCCTGCCTTCTTGGAAGTTTTGTTACTCACAAAAGCTTTATGAATGCCTCTTTTTGTGGTACCTGCTAGGGTGGGTAGTGATGCTTTCTATTCTGGGTGCTGGGTCACCCTGGGCTGACTGACCAAACAGTGCTAAAACAGTATCTCTCTCAGCCACACCCCTGGCTTTCTTTTTCCCAGTACCCTATGAGCTCTACTCTGTCTGTCTGCTCAGGCCTCTTCCTGCCATAAATACCCCCACAGTGAATTATTCCTGTCAGGAATTTAGCCATTGTCTTTACCTCAGTCTCAGATTTTGATCAGCTAGTGGCAGAGTCAGGATGGAGGAGACAGTGGATGGTGAGGAATTCTTCCTCTGCCATGATTCAGAGTGCCTCTGTTCTTGGCAAACATGAGCAGTTTGGCTCTGTGGGCACTGACTAGTCCATTTTAAACAGAACGGGGAACATCTGCTTTGTGGGCAGAAAAACTAAACATTATCTTTTAAAGTCCAGCATTATCTTTTAGACATTCCCTTTCTAACTGCCACAGATTTAGAACTAAGTGCAACAAGGCCGTTTCAAATTGTTGGCTTAGGAGGGGGCAGCTCTAAGCACTAAGTTAAAAGCAGACATAATTGCACAGACAAGAGAACTGAATTATGGCATACAATCCCCAGGCATTCATGAGGATCTCCCACTGGGATTTGACAAAATTGCTCAAGGGCACAAACAGGCAGAAAACATGAGTGTTTCCTTCCCACCTACTTCATCTTCAAATAAGATATATTCTATTTTTTAATGTAAATGACAGAATACATTTATTTTATAATATGCCATTCAAGTATGAAATTAAACACCTACTATGGTTCCTGTAAAACCATTCACTAGTGTAGAACCTTCCAGAACACTTGAGGGTTCACTGGGAACAAAGCTAGAAGAACATGTTCACTTGCTGTTTGAACAGCCCACACTTCTCCGCTCTCAGCATCCAGTCTAACAGACTCTGGATTTGTCTAAGAAAGGAAAGTGAAAGCTGTCTGCCCCGCTCAGTGCTTTTGGTTCCCTTTTCTATTTCTTCAAACTGGCTTTATTTTTGGGTGTGGGGTTAATTTTTCCTTCCCTTGAATATTTTTGAGCTGGGTTTCTATAGATGTCCATCCTAATAGGAACCTGAATTTTCTCTGGCTTGGCACTTAGAGCCTGGTGGAAAGAAAGCCATTCTACCTTGCAGACCCAAGGTCTGATGTCATGTTGCCTGGAGCTCCAGGAAGATAGGCAGAGAGGCTGAAAAGGAAGTCACAATGCTTAGCATCCAGCACTAGTGCTAGCTATATTTAACGCTAATCTAGCAGGCTCATGAGCTCCACATCTCTTAAACAATAAAAGATCACTTGACCACTTAAAACATTTTCCAAAATGAGTTTATTTTTAAAATGTTACCAGACCTTTGCTCTTATTTTATCTAAGATATGTGTGCTCCTGCTACTTGAGTCTCACCAGAGCAGTGTGTGATCCGGATCTCGGTATTATTAGACAGCAAGAAAATACAGGCTGGAGGCTGTCTGCCAAGCTCGGGCAGCTTTCTGTCGATCTTACTACTATTTTCTTTACAAACACAAAAGACTTATTTTACTTAATGATCTGATAAAATTAGGATGACCTTTGTCACTTATATTCCCATAATTTATTTTGTCCATGTCTATTTATTTTATATGGTAGACATGTACTTTATATAATCTATTTTTAAACTTATTAAAATGTTCAAATCTTAGAGAATAAAGTGTCTGCTAAAAGTTACAGATATACTCTGAAATACCTATGCATTATACACTTCATAATATATGACAAGATAGGTTATTAATCAGGTATGGTGGTACACACCTGTAACAGTAATATTGTGAGGTCAAACTTGAGCTAAGTAGCAATTCCCTGTCCCTAAAAGAGGTTGGTGTTATATATAAACTGAATTAGCATATTAACATATAATATAGCTCAATTAAACATGTGCTATGACTTGTATGGTCTTGGCTTCCTTTCCCAGCCTTGGTCTAAAAGGAATTCTAAAAGGAATACTGGGCTGGAGGAGATGCAGAAGTCAGACCTCTGTACTGGCCTCCCAAAGGGAATGAACAATGTAGGCACACTTTAGTGCGAGGCCCTGGAGCCTTCCTGAATCCCCAACTAGCGCTCTCTAGCCATTCTTCACGTAGACACCTTTCACTGTTGATGGTACAAAGAGCCTTCCCCAACCTCTCTGTTGATCTGAGGTCATATTGTCTAATAAAGAATTCCCACCTCTGCTGGGTTTATTTTTAAAAGCATTCCTTAATGCTCACCAGGGTATTGCAATCTCTATACAAGTGTTTGACTTCCTTACTACGCTTTTGAAAAGCATGGAGGAGATGAGTTTGTAACAACAGCCCTTGGGAACTCAGAACGTCATTCTGTGCTTTTTGATGGTCTATCACTACAGGCAACAGACTCATGCTACAGCACAGGAAGAGATAGTGATGTGGTAGACACAACAGTTTTAACTTGGAAAAGAAAGAAAAGGGGTCCATGCAGGAAGCCAGCGAGAGAGTTACTGGCACATTCTCAGAGCAATTTTTTTTTTCCCATTGCAGTCTTGACAGGCTCTGAACACAATGTTCCTTCTTACCTCAACCTCCCTATGTCCAGTTCCTCTGATGCAAACACTTCTGGCTGGGCTAGGGGATCTCAGGGCAATCAATCAATGAATTCCTCTACCTCATCTCCCATACATCTTTAAGAAGTGTGAGGCACAAACTGATGATCATTCCACTAATGGCAATTTCTAACCCTCTTATAAGAATGTTGAAGCGCAGAATACCAGACCGTCATAAAAATATATCAAGAAATCTCTCTGTCTCTGTCTCTCTCACACACACCCTTTTTTATTTTTCAAGTGTCAGCCCATCTTTCATTTTAAACACACTATAATAGAAAACACCAGCGACCTCTGACTTCTGCCTAGGGATCCTGTTAAGTCTGTCCACTCAATGCGAAAGTAAACAGCAGCAATCCACACTCTGCTGTGGTGCATGATAAAAGGTGAACATTGTTGGGACTACTTCAATATGAGCACTCTGGCAGTAGAGCAAATTCAGAGTAGCTGAATCCTTGCAGCTAACCTAGGCGTTACTGAGCTAAACATCTCAGGGTTATTTGAAAACTCCTGCTGGACTTGCATAATTCACATGGATAATCATATGCTCATGGGAAAAATTAAAGATATAATGTTCCTGTGATCTCACCTAAACAAGGAATCAGACAGAAAATTAAACTGACATGACCCCAGCCTTTCACATATGGTATCAGGAAGCACTTAATGGCAGCTTTAAAGCGCTGTGCAAAAATGGAATTACTCAGCAAACTTTTTTGGAGAAAAAAAAGATAATGTGGCTATTTCAAAGAACTGAAACAGTTAATAATATTTAAAAAATGGTACATGTGGATAAAGGGGGGGGGGAAAGCCATGGTGCCACCTTCACAGAACTTACCCATAAAAGCTGATTAATATCCATAGGCCTAGCAATATCCTAATTCTTGCCAGATATGGTAAGATAGACAATGGTTATTGCATAGCAATGCACACAGAGGAGATGTGTTTACTGAGTTTACACAGTGCCTCATATGACTGAGCAAGAGAAGGATGATGACAGAGTATGGTGGCAGACAGAGGACCCACGAGTGCTTATAAGGAAACAGCAACAATCAATCACCTTAAAATACTTCTGTGTCATTGGTGTTTTAAAATATCCATGAAGGTACAGATTCTTTTCATGCAGATCTGGAAGATACTGGAAATGCTAGGTTAATGAGCAATGGTAAACATGTCTGTAAAACTAGTGTGCACACCTTAGCCAAGCTCCAGACATCTGTTGGAAGAAGCTAGTGCAATGGTTACCAAGGCAACCTGAGTAGGGGAAAAATTCGGTGTGCATATTTCCAGATCCACCTATATTGGTTTCTTTAGGGTACGCAGTCTAAGGATACAGTCAGAGCAAAACTGCATAGCATTTATTTTGAACAAAGCTTTGAGATTTGAAGGGAATGATAATGGTAATTTTAGCACGTCATATCTCCCCATGGGAAGAGACTGCTTACAAAGTGCTAGGTGGGAGGCAACTGCAGGGGAATTGATTCACTAATTACTTTAAGAATTTAAAAAAAAAATGGGAAAGAAAGGGCTATTTGAAGAGGCTGCTGGAAGGCAGTGAATGGCTCAAGTGTGTGGGGCTTCTTGGCACTTGAAATACTATGAAGGCCAGATAAAGGCCTCTGCAAAAACTCAAGTTCAATCAGTGTAGTGATTACATTACACACATGTGCTTATCTTTCAAAGAAATGAAGATATTTAACAGGCCACAGTGAGCGGTTTCATCATGGAGCATGTTTCAGAAAGTGCTTACATATTTCAGGGCACTTAGGGTCTACTTAAGACCATATTTGGTGAGAATATCTATTTTGTGGCAAAGGAGGATGGGAATGGATTCTAGGCGGCTAACTTAATCAGTTATTTGGTCTTTCACAGGTTTACAGTGTCTGTAATCCACTGTTCTTCGTTCATAAAATAAGAATGCCAATGGCCTTGGAGAGACTGTAGGATTTTCTGGAGGACTGATGGGTAACAATACTTGTATCAGGTCTGTGAGTAGGATATTCCCAATCTTGCTTACATAGCAAGTCCTCTGCTAATTTTACTTGGTGAAACACAACCTAAAAACCATCACCATTACCATAGCCACCATTATCATCACTATCATCTATACCACCATTAACACCGTTACCATTCCTATTACCACTTCCCACTCCACCCCCCATTACCATCATTACCCACCAGCACCAGCGCTACTAAGGCCACCATACCACGTTCACCACCAGCTTCTTAACCAAAGAAAATATTAAGAGTGGAAATCATATCCTTCTCAGGGCACAGAACTCAGCCAGCCTGTGTTTAGTGTCAGCTCTGCCACCTAGAATGTAATGTTTCAAAGTAGAATTTTCTCCTGTATAAGAAATAGGCAATGTCTCTTCCCATAGTTTTTCAGCTACCATGCGGTACCAGTGCAAGGTACTTCTCAGAAAATGAGACACATGGTGAAGGCTTAATCACCACTAATTTTATAATGAATTAATGTCTGTTAGTGCTTAACTTCTAAAAGATCACCAAAGGGCCCACAGAAAGATTGGAAGAGATTTCCAGACAGGCTCAATTGAGGAGCTGGCTGTACCTTGCTGAGTATATAGAATTTTCTCTTTCATACGCAATAGTGACACCACCACATGCCTCTCCCATTTCTGCACAGTCCATTGACAAGGCACTGAATGCCCACTGTACCTGGCTATCTCTTACTTTCGGTTTTTGCAAGGCTAGGGGGTGAATCCAGGACATTTTACATACGCGTATACAAGTATTGTATCACTGAGCAATTCACAGTTTACTCTGTTGTGTCAGAGGCTATCTTTTAAGGATGTTTGTCCAGTGAACTACCAGGGAAGACACAGTTAGTGTCTCCTGCTACTGCAAAGGACAGACATGCTTACTGCCCACTGACCTATGAAGTAGCTCATCATGTGCACAGGAATCATCTTGGCTTCTCAGGGCTATTGTGGAAAATGGGGCTGAGGGAACTGGTGCAAGAATGCTGAGCTTGGGGCGACTGTTTCTACCACGATCAATAAATGGACTGTCATCTCTCTGCCAACATCTCTCGAACAGTGCCAGGAGAAGGTATTAGCTTCCAGGAAGGTTAGACTCAGGCTGTAGACAGTCCTTGATAGTTACTCAGGTTCACAAAGCTTCCCATCATTTATGAAGTGAGGCAGAAGAGAGGCTGAGAAGAGGCACAGGAGGCAGAGAAAAGCACAGATGTGAAAAGGCTCCGAGTTCGATGCAGTGCCCTTCTACTAATGAATTGTCAGATTCTAAGCTTTTTCTTTAATCATCCCCAATGCTCAAGACACACGTATTCCCTCCCCGCAGCCAGAAGTTCTGTTTCACCAGTTTAACATGTTGTTCTAGAATGTTCCACAGAAGTCCATCCTGTTCCACAGGATGTCAGGAAGTAGTAGAGTCAGAGGCACATTCCCCCTAAGCTTTGGTGAGTATTTCATTATTAAAGCACTGGAGCTTTCAGTTCCTGTTGGACCATGAGCGCCCTGGAGGCCACATTTAGGTCACTGAAGAGCAGAATTCAAATGATATGCTAAGTAGGTTGCTATTCATTTCACATTCAAAAATATATTCTTTTGTTTAGTCAAATATCTCTCTTGCTTTCCACATCTGTTTAAACCAACTCTTTTTAAATAGAGCAACACTCTTTAAAAGTTACAAAGAGTCACAATGGTCCGATTAACGCCAATATTTATGAAATCCAACGTATAATTTTCTGATAAAGTTAAACCGTTTCACAACACAGCTGAAATATCCTGCTTCATCTATGGGAGAAGAATCTATTGCAAACAGCAAAGTACTGTTTCTGATTATTTTTCCCATCGTAAACACTAATGCATAATATTTTCCACACAGTTTAAATTCATAGATTGGTGTCAAGTGGATTAACCTTTCACCTTTTAACCTTTTTTGCTTATGTCCTGGCAGCAATGTCAATGAAGTATTTCTTAGACTGTGAACAGTGAGAACCTCACTCACTCCTGCACGGCCACCTCAGTGACTAGCTCTTTTTCCATGGGCGATTGATTGCCAGAACTGCCTTAGACTTGGAAATGGTGCTGTTTTTAGATTTCTTCCACAAAGGCATTATTAAATGTTGTCAGTCACAGACATAAGTTAGACAACTAAGTTGTTTGGCTCTGACCAGGAACTCTGTAGTTAGGAAAGCTTCAGGGCCAATGGTTATGTCCCTGAGAGAGGCCAAGAACCAAAAGCATTAGGAATATGGAAGCAGGCAGAGAAGTCCACATGTGAAAGAGATTAAAACAAAGTTTTGGGATCTGGCTGCTGAGCAGACCTCCTGAGCAGGAGCCACAGTGAGACAGCCATCCAGAGTCCAGGCTTAGGGTCTGTTCCAAAGGTAGACAATATACCTTCCCACTGGAACATGGGCCTGAAGAACTTGGGAATTGTGAGAAGCTATGTGAAGTGTCTGGGTTTTATCTTTACAGGGAAGAAACATACACATCATCTTTAACCTGTTATTTTCTTGGTGAGGGACTTGAAATTCTCAGTTAAGGTCATTATAATTGACACGGCACCACAGAGATAAGCAGGCACATGGATGTGACTTTGTAGTCTGCCCTTTTCATCTTAAAGTTCAGCTGACCCTAGATGGGCCCACAGTTCTTTAGAATAGCTAATTCCTAGAGACAATAAATTACTCATCCTTGTGCATGACTTTTGTAAGCAACTGACCAATCCGTATGGTGGATCACAACCATCTATGATGACATTTAGTGCCCTCTTCTGTATACTGTATACATAATAAATAAATACATTTAAAAAAATTAATTCACTCTGTGTATGTGTGTGTGTGTGTGTGTGTGTGTGTGTGTGTGTGTGTGAGAGAGAGAGAGAGAGAGAGGGGAAAGCACCTGAGAAATGAGGCTTCAGCTTTTCCTCTAGACTCTCCTTGCCCATGGGCACACAGACACACACACGGACACACACAGACACACAGACACACACACACACAGATACACAGACACAGATACACATACACAGACACACACCGACACACACACACAGAGACACACACAGACACAGACACACACACAGACACACAGACACACACACAGACACAGACACACAGACACACACACAGATAGATACACAGACACACACACACACAGATAGATACACAGACACAGACACACAGACACACACACACAGATAGATACATTGATACACAGACACACACATAGATAGATACACAGACACACAGACACACACACACACAGATACACACAGACACACACACAGATAGATACACAGACACACACACACAGATAGATACACAGACACAGACACACTCACAGATACACACACACACACACACACACACACACACAGAGAGAGAGAGAGAGAGAGAGAGAGAGAGAGAGAGAGAGAGAGAGAGAGAGAGAGAAGGGTGTGGGCATGAATGGGGAAGTCTGAGGACACCCTTTCAGGAGCCAGCTGCCACCACTACTCTGTTTCTGAGGTGGGTCTCCTGTTACTTCTGTCACTGCACCTTGAGCTCCAGGCCAGGTGATCAAGTTCATGCCCCACCCTCAGGGTCTCAATGTAGGGATGCTAGGATTATAATTACATGCCACCATGTCTGGTTTTACACATGGGTTCTGGAGGCTGAACCCAAAAGGTCAGAGGGTTCTGGGGATCAAATTCAGGCTGTCATGCTCAGTGGCAAGTGTCTTTACTTCTTGAGCCACTTCACTGGGCTGGCTTTTAATAATTCCAAATACTTCCTATTTCTGTCATTCTCACACTGTCCTTATTCATGCATCAACCTTTTAAGTCTAGTCACATACAAAAGCCACATGGAGTACGTTACACTCTACCTCCCATTCACATACTATGTAGGGCTTACCAAGGATGCCCACAGACTATAATGCCAGAAAGAAATACCACTGCCTCATTATGAAAATTAATAAATGTGAGGGGGAGAAGTTTTCCAGAGGAAGCTTTGTAAACAGACAAACATCTGTTAACATGTAGTTTTAAAAAACAGTGTGTTTAAAGGCATGGAACAGCTCAAATATGTTATCTGGACAGGTTATTTTCCTCAGTATTTCTATAAATAACTGCTAGTTTTCTAATGTTAAATAAAAGTAAATACAACTATTATGTAAATGTTTATTCCCTTGTGAAAATTTGGTTCTATTTTATAATCTGAATATTAAGTTAATATTCAGTTTTCCACATATTGCATATCTCTTATTTTTTTAATTGATGAGCAAAAATTAATGGACATATATAACTTTGAGTAAAATAAAACTAGAATCAAGTATAAACCAAGCTTATCTTACTTTGTAATATACATAACTGAAATAAACAATGAATAAGATGAATATTTGCTCACAATTTACTATTTAAAAGATACCTCCAGCAAAGCATAGCTGTTATAGTCTTGAATAAGACTTGTTATACATACATTGTGTGTATGCATGTTTTGCATGTGTGTGGGCACATGTGTATGGGTCTGTATGTGAACAAGTGTGTGGGGCTTGTAGGTTGATGTCAAGAATCATGCCTGATTACCTTCCTCTTTGTTCATTGATAGGGACTCTCTCGATCAAACCCACACCTCAAAGATATGACTGTTGCTGGCCAGCTTATTCTATGGATACCCTGTGTGTGCCTTCTGAGGTAGAGCTACAGCAGACTGCCACACCCACCTGCTACTTACATTTCATGTAAGTTCTGAGCATCTGAACTCAAGCCCTCATGTTTGTGTGGCACATCCTTAATCTCTAAGCCATCCCCACAGTTCAGTTTCTCCAAGTTTAAAATGAGATTCTCAATGGTATGTTAATCCAAGAAAGGAAAAATGGGACGGCAGAGAATCTGTTGACATCTGACTTCCATAGACTTGCTTTATGCCTTATTTTTCACATGTGGAAATAAATAATCAGTAAAAAAAAACACAACGGAAATGCTGTAAATCCCTGAATGAAGGAACTTCAGTGATCATTAAATTATTTCCACCAGGGGCTGGGGAGCGGCTCAGAGGTTAAGAGCACTAGCTTCTTTTTCCAAGACCCATGTTCAATTCCTAGCATCACGTGCTGTTTCATAACTGTTTATAACCCCATTCTATGGCATTAGATCTCCTCTTTTGGTCTTAGCAGGGAGTGTACACACATGGTGCACAGACACACATGCAGGTAACCCCCCTCACAAGATAATTTTTACTTAATCAGGTGAATCTCTGATGAAGAAAGAACACAAAATATAATTTTTAAGCCTTAATTTTTAATATATATAGCTTTGCACATCACAAATCTAGACAAGCCTGACAGTGAAACAGAACTAGGCTTAGCTAGCCAATGATGCCAAATAGTTAAAATTGCTCTCTGGCTTTGAAAGACCAAATATGTAAAAGAATGGCCAGTTTCCAGTTTCTGTTGAGATGCCTGCATGGGGGTGGGATGGATCGAAAGAAAGCATTGCTGAGAAAGGCATTTGGTGGGTAAGATGGAAAAGAAAAATTGATCAAAATAATAGCAGTAGCACGCATGCCTTGGATATTATTGTATTATATTTCTAACAGCAGTCACTCGGCTTCTCTTAGTCCTTACTAGTAATTTCACGACACACGAACAACAGGCCATGCTCTCGGTTTCTAGGCAAGGTAAAGATGACCTAAGAAGGCTAAGAATGTTCTCGAAATGGCCAAGCTGAGCAGTAAACTGGCTTGGTCTTGTGATGTGCTTTGAGCCTTCAGTGGTGAGTGAGGACACTGAGTGGCCTAGCCTGGGCTACTGCTGCTGAGCAGGAGCAGCCAGCCAGGTCTCCTGTCAGGCATCCTGGCTTGTTTCTGTACCCAAAGCTCTTCTCAGCTGGTGGGTGTTCACAGTCTTTCTTGCATAACTATCCATGGGATGTAGTTTCAGAGGATTCTCTCTACCCCCATCACTACCTGTCCCTGGAAGGAACTCTGGTAGTGTAGGTTCTGGGGAAGGGTAGAGTCTAGACCAGCAGGGCAGAGGGCACTGAAGGGCTTCAAGGTGAATCTGTACCGTGCTTTTAACACTTGCAGCCTGAAAGGTCTGCCCAGAGATTGCTCCCTAGTCCTTCAAACAATACATGTAGTTTCTGTCTTCCTTTTAAAATACTGGCTACTGGCTCAATACTCAGAGTCTAAGCATTTCTGTTCAGAGACTGAGTGGGCTTGCATTTTTACAAGCACAAGATGGAAAGCTTTCAATGCTTTCTGCCAGCATAAGTATATTTCCAACCCATTGCTACAAATTTTCCATTTGCACTTAATATTTCAATGAATTGGAGTGGATGGAGAAGATAGGGAAAATATTAAACTCATGTTTCCTTTTAATAATTTCTAACTCTTTTGCTGGAAAAGTAGGAAAGTCTTGAAAGTCTCCAGTCTGCAGGAAAGCCAGCTTTGCTTGCCCTTTATAAGGCTTTGTTTCTTCCTTTAGGAGAATGGATTTCCTCCCTGTCATTAAACAGCAAAGAAGGCTCAACCCATCTCATGCTCCCTCTTAGGTTAGCTCCAACTCACTGTAGGTGCTAATTTCTTCCTTCCCGCTGCATTACAGTAATCTGTCCCACGCTAATTGCAGGGGATAGAGGACCGCACAGGTGCCAGCTCCCAGGACTCCAAGGAAGGAGGTGCTATGTCCTTCCCTAGAAAGCACCTAGGGCTTTTGGGGGAAAGGAAACTGACATACTCAGTTCTCCTCTGACCTAGCCCATCCATGAGATGTTTCTCCAAACCATCTCTCCCGTTGTGTAGCAGATATAATTTTGTAACAGCTCAACCTAAGGAAAATGGTGCTTACGATCTGGCTTAGCTGCTTGCTGCACAAACATAAAAACATGAGTTACTTTCTCATACCTGTACAAAGAATTCAGGCAAGGTGGCCGGCACACACCTATAATCCTAGCATAGGTGAGGTGAAAACAGGTGGATCCTCAAAGCTTATGGCCAAGAATCAGTGAGTTCCAGGTCAATGAGAAACCCTGTCTCAAAAAACTAAGGTGGATACTGCTTGAGAAAGACATCAGATATTGTCTTCTGGCCACCACATGTGCACATGCACCCGCACACCCAGGTTCCCACACAGACATGAACAAGTACACCCTCATATCTCAACCTGTACCGGCACCCTATTGCTAAATTCCAAATCTGTCTGTCTACCTACCTATCTTTCTTTTATCTATGCATGCATGCATGCATGTATGTATATATGTATCTATAGCTCTTTGTTCTTTCCTTAAGATAAATTTAAGATTTTATCTCTAGGATAAAATTAAAATCTGCCCATTAATGGCTGCTGAGGGAAGAGGAATCATTCTTTGGTAGTGTAGCCAGTGTGAGGTTGCTCATGCTCTGGTATATAACTTTGACTTGTGCTCGCGTGGGCAACCCCAGTTAAACCCAGTGGTTATCAAAAGATAAAACTGAAGCTAAGTAAATGTGGAGTTTGCTCTGTGGGGGACAAAAGGGCCTGGCTTAGAGCTCTACCCTTCTTGGAGGCTCTGTTCTGCCGTAGGCTTATGCTGCTCAGATTACGGTTCACAGAAGTGCCTCTATATGCTGGGTGATGATGACTTAGCATCAGATGGAAACAACTACACAGACTGAATTTGGCACGTTTTTGGTTTTTACTTTGAGCCAGACCTTCTGAATTTCCAAGGTGATACCTGATTTCCAGCCTAGCCTGAGCTCCAAATCTCCCTGCATGCTGGGAACTGAGGACAGGTCCAGAAGCCAGCTCTAGGAATCCCAAGGTCCATCGATGCTTGAACAGATCCATTTCCTCCTCCCTGGGTACCCATTTAGCCTTCCTACCCTGGACAGCAGAAGTGTTTGTTTCATGCCAGCTGTCAGAAAGAAACTCTCTCTCTCTTCCTCTCCCTCCCACCCCTATCCTAGGAGCCAACAGTTAGTTGGAGACTTCCTGATCGTGTTTGGGGAAAGCATGCCATCACTGGTGACCTAAATGCACCTAAAGCCTTGTCCTTGCCTGAGCAGCTAGTCCATGACTGGACAGCAATGGATAGTGGAAAGGTCCTTCTTTTCTTGCCCTAGTTCCCCTCGGTAATCAGTATCCTTCCTGTCTCCCTCCCCTCCCCATCCTCACTCAGATTGTAGGAGTCCAAGATTAACATTCACCTTCCCTCCTGATGACTCAGCCTGACAAGGCCTGATGACACACATGATCCACAGCTGGCTCCAACCTTCTTAAGATAAAGGAATAGACCACTGCAAACATGCAGCGGACAGGCAATTCTAGATTTTAACTGTTCTGATTTACAGGTTTCCAAGCCTTTTTATAACAAACACAACTAGGCACGATGGGAGAATTGAAAGTACTTATGTAAACATTCCCAAGGTGAAGATAAACACAAGCTCCTTGGTAGATAAACCCATTCGCTATTCACACTGTCATTCTTGGTTTTGAAAGAACAGAGTATCAAGCATGCTCACGGAAACCATGTCATAATTCGCAGGATATGTTATCAGACTTAAGCACACTTCTGTGTTTCTTAAGATTGGTTTTCTGGAAAAACAACTTTATCAGGGTCTACACTGTACAGTCAGGACCTTCTCCTGTACTAGTTCAGGCCACAGATTTCAACATGACATGTGGAACCTGGCCTCACCTCCTGCCATGTTTCCTGAAGGCTTCTCCATATCCTGGTAAATATTTCCTGTGGACAAACCAGAGAAGCCATTTTTCATTGCTCACAGCTGAAGCTGTGCAGGACTGACAATGACATGCCTAAGTTTGGCCATGTGCTTTTCCATGGGGCAATCCACCATCATGTGGTTGGAACAGGGTTTCAAATAGGAGCTCACATGCAATATTATAAACAAGCAAAGTCAAAAACTGAGGCTTGAATGCATGACACTGTCATTACCATCAATTTTGACATTTCCTGTAGGGGGTGGGGTGGTGGGAAGAAACTTGGAATGCTTTAGCATTCATTTAGTTAGATAACTAACTAAACTTTGGGCAATGATAGAAATGTCCCTTGTTGTGGTTAACACAGATTCACAGTTGGTCAAAGTACAGAAAAAATGCCAGAAATGCTCCCCGAAAATAGCACATCTATACCACACCTTCCCTGCAAGGCTCAGGGGACCCTATAGAAGAGGGTGGAAAGACTAACAGCCAGAGATGGGGAGGGCTCCTGTGAAACAGTGTCTTCTAGTTACAACAAGATACTGCACTTGGGGCTGGAGAGTTGGCTCAGAGGTTAAGAGCACTGTCTGCTCTTCCAGAGGTCCTGAGTTCAATTCCCAGCAACCACATGGTGGCTCACAACTATCTACAATGATATCTGGTGCCCTCTTCTGGCCTGCAGGCAGAACACTGCATGCATAATAAATAAATTAAAAAAAAAATAGAAACTTAAAAAAAAAAAAGACACTGCACTCCTGAACTCAGAACAGTGGCAGTTGCCTGTCTAAGGGGAGGTCTCACTTCTAGCCAAGGAAGCTTTGATGGCTAATGGAGAGGAAGAGTCAGTTTTTTTCAGAAGTGTGATCTCTGGAAGATATGTGCAGCACTAATTGGATTTAGTAGGTTATAATATGTACATTAAATGTTATTTCTGTGGTGTACAATATAGCAGTCATCAATGTGTGGCTGTAGATATGCTGCTTGTGTGGCCAACAAACTCTTGATTTAATTTTAATTTATTTCACTTTAATTTCTAAGTATACATAACTAGTGGCTCCCATATGGAACAGTGCAGTATTTATAAATGATGTGAACCCAGTGTTCATTCTTTTGTGTTTGTAGCTTTTTGCAATTCCTCATGTGACAGGAATGTTATATTATAGGCATGTTTCTTTTGTGTGTTTGTGTTTTTGAGACAGGGCCTTGCTATGTAGTTAGCCTAGAACTTGCTATATAGCCAAGGCCAGCCTCATAAATGGTTTCTGTCTTTGCCACCCCAGGGCTAGGATTATAGGCATGTATTGTCACTCTTCCACAGATACATTTTAACTTGAATTTAACATCAAAATCTTTCTTCTTATCACTTAATTTCATGTTAAAGACAACCTGGCAGGTGGAAAACAGCTCAGCTGGCTATTGTGCAGGCATGAAGAACTGAGCGTGCCTGTTAGCATCCAAGACAAAGCCAGCAGTGGTACATATCTATAACCTCGCACCAGGGCAAGGAAGAAGACAGAGAAAATGAGATCCCTGAAGCCTGCTGTCCAACCGGTCTAATCATATCAGTGAGTTCCAGGTTTAGTGAGAGATCTGTCCCAAAGAATTAGATGAAGACTGAGGAAGATAGCTGATGTTAACCTCTAGCCTCCAGCTCCCCCATCACGTACACAGATGCACACGCGCACCTCCAATACTCCCCCCCTACACACACACACAGAGCAACATACCTTGTGGATATGATATCATACCCATAGTGTGGATCTGTAGGCTCCAGGTTTTCATTACTATATATAACAATTCAGTGAGCATCTAACCAAGTTCATAAAGGTTTATTCAACCTGAACAGCAGATGGTTCTTGGTTTAATGAAGGACTAGATCCTCTACTCAGATTTTAAGGCTACCACTGGAATGTCGTCCCTCAAGGCTTCTTTCAGTCTTGCTTCTGTTAGGACTAGCCTTCTAGATGCTGACTCAGGGAGTGAGGAAGAACACCATCTCCATCCAAACACATTTTCTTTCACCTTCCACAAGAAGCAAGGCTTAGGCAGAACCACAGAGAAAGGCGTTCCTAGTGTATACCTATAGATACAAATTTTCACTTGACTGATCAAAAGTCAAACTCTTGAAGATAAGATCTGTTGATGTAACTGTGGCAAAATGTCAACTTGACTATCACACTTGGTGGAAATATAAATTAGAATAAGCCTTTTGGAGGGCTCCTGAGAAAAACCTACGATCAAATTCAGAAATGCGAATATTCTTTGACAGAAGATTTAAGAATTTATTCTACGTATAGGTCTGCCCACCCTGGAGCCTGAAGGAGGCTGGAGGAACAAAACATCTAACTGTCATTTAAGCTGGTGACTGCTCTTGCCCAGTAGACGTTATGTCTAGTAACTTGTCCAAACAGATGTGGAGGACACAGGGGTAAAATTACAAGGTGGTGACAGTTGCATGGCGGAAAAGCACAGGCCTCTGCCTGTTGAGGAAAACCGATGCTTGAGAGGAAGCCAGGGAAATCAAGAGGGCATAGAAAGGCGTGTGTACAATGGAGCGTGTGTGTGGAGGGGGTGGCCAGGAGGCAAGGTTGCAGTCCCTTCATATAAGGATGTCAGGAAAAAGAGACCATGTATAATTCATTGTATCTTTCTTTCATAAGATTTTTCTTTATCAGTATTCCTTTGATTACAGAAAAGATGAGAATAACAGGTAATGCAAATATATATGCAAAATATAAAAATTATATCAACCATTATAAACCATATAGTATCCATAAACATGATACTCTTCTAGCTTTTCTAAATAGTTAAACCAATACTCTATGGGAGATAGTGTGTAATGTATTAGTAGAACCATGAAAGCATCTAATTAATTCAGACTACTTTTATTTTGTCTAACAGAATCAATCCTAGACAGAATGTTTGAGAGTTAATGGAGCTGTGACAGGGGCAGTTTTCATTGACACATTCACACAAATTTACCTCATATTTGAACATTTTGTGTCTGATCAAAAAGAGTCCCATGTAAAAAGAATTTTACATTCAAGTTTGTTACTTAGGAAAGTTAATCAAGATAATACCTGTTCTTTGAAACACTCTAAGTACAATTATTTAAAGCTTCAGTGTGGGGGATAGAGAGATGGCCATAGTTAAGAGTACTTGCTGTTCTTCCAGAGGATCTGGGTTTGAGTCCCAGCACTAATATAGAAGGTCATAACCATCTATAACCCTAGTCCCAGAGGATTTGATCCTGGCAATAGCAGGCAGTGCACACACATGACACATGAATATACATGCAGTCAAAACAGCCATACATGTAAAATTCTACAATAAAAAGTGTAAAAAGATTTCAATAGGAAGTGAAGTAGGTATCTCAGGCTTGGGAAAATAGGTTAGCTGGTAAACTACTTGCCTTGCAAACATGCTGCCTTGAGTATTATCCCTAGGACTCATGCAAATAAGTTGTGTATCAAGCCAAAAAGAAACGCCATATTGGAAGTATTTCATATCACTATAAATTCATAAAACTGCATAGTAATCCATGTATAATATGAAATGTACAGGACAAAAATTCACCCTGGATTTTTTTCCAGTCCCTTCATTATGCATGGGCTCCATACAGCATGGTGTCCTGTCTGGCACATTAGTCATGTAGTTGAGAAACAAATAGTAGAGACTATTTCTGACTTTGGGCCAAAAGAGCTATATGTAATTATGCGACAGTGCAAAATTCTGCAGGAAATACAATTCTGATGGTTATAATTCCTTGCACAGGAGACAACTGTGTCATGCTGTGTTCTGTGGTAACCTCAGGCCTGATACAGGCATGGGTCATTACAGCTTTTAAAACCTTTGCAGAGATTAGACGGCTGCAGAAAAACACCACTGGGGGGTTAAAAATAGCTTTCTGAAATTGTTCTAATGCACAAATAACGCTTTGCTTTCTTTGACAGCTGTTCAATAACTGAATACAGCTGGAGGCAGAGTCGGCCGCCAAGGGACTTCCATGTGGTTCACTACCAGGTTTTTTTTTTTTTTCCCAGAATGCTCTCCAACATTCAAACCAATCTTATTTATCTTAAACACATTTTAAAAGGTGGTTTCATTTTAATTCATTTCCATCACACATCATTTCCATTCATGTTAGATTCAATGGTCTGTGGAGTTAAAGAAACTAGCTTACCTCTTAAACTAGCTGAATATAGGTAGAGTTAGAGCCTTGTGGCCAAGTTGCTTGCATCAGGATATACATACATTCAAACACATCAACCCCCAGTTGGTATTATTGATCATTCTTCTCCAAAGCATTTGATAGCAACTATTAATGTTTCAAATAGCAAGCATGAAAAATGGCTGCACACAGCAAGGGATATGGCTACCACGTGACCTCTCAGAGTGGTAAATTCACGTCAGTGCCTGTCTTCAGCCTTGGCAGAGAGGTTGGCCCCAGGATAGACTGAATTTTATCAGTAAGTTGCCAGAGACGGGGGAAATCAAAGCAAAATATCAAAGTCTCCATTTGCAAGTGAAAATTATATCACTTCTAAGATCACGATAGTATTATCAGATGACCAGAATGTTTCCTGTTGGGAAACAGTCATATCCAAGAAACAAGTTCATAATATGAAATATACTTGTATGCCATGCCAAATTGAGTCAGAAAAGGGATAGCTAATTATAGAATTCAAAAGCATTTGAATGGTGCCAGGCTAAAATAGCCCTGTGTGTATGTGTGTGTGTGTGTGTGTGTGTGTGTGTGTGTGTATGTGTGTGTGTGTGTAAATCAGAATAGTTTTGTCAGAGGGACCTTAGTTTCTGTTAACCTCCATGTTATGATTATAGTTCTATGCAGTGGGAAGTGACAGTTGGAAAAAAGATCATTGTGTTAGGATTCAGTGTTATGCAAGTGCAGGATCTCCTTTCAGCAAATCACACACACACACACACACACACACACACACAGAGAGAGAGAGAGAGAGAGAGAGAGAGAGAGAGAGAGAGAGAGAGAGAGTAGTTAAAAAGAGACATCTACTTTCTACTTGCTGGGAAAGCTTTCCCTTTGGTACTACTAAGAATACATTATCGAAAACGTCCACATAGCACACAGCCCGCTTCAAAATGGAGCATCAAAAAATGGAAAGGATGGCGGCTAGCCAATTTTTAAAGATTATAATCATATGATTTTTGTTGTTGTTGTTATACTTCCCGAAATTCACAACAAGCCTAATGAATGATTGCCAGATAAATATGAGTTGTAACTTCACTCCAAATAAGGGATGGAGATGAACATGCACAGCTTGACTGTGAATAGCAGGGGACAGATCATCTTGACTCCTGCCCACCTGAGACCTAACTTCTTCCATTTTTTTTTTCTCTAGGAAGACGAGGCTAGCTCCACAGAAGGAAATCTATCTGGTCCTTTGAGCCACAATCGACACTCATAAGACATCTATCTTATTTCTTATTTGGGGAAGACATTCACCATTTATTTTGATAACATAAAATATTTTGAAAATCCAAAAACATTAACCATATTCTTTTGGTGACTGATTATCTTTAGAAAACATTAGGACATTTTTGATAGCATTAATTCTACTCACCCTCCGGTCTCCTTCGCTCATGGGCCGGCAGGTCTACCAAGCTTGCTTTCAGTGATGGCTTCACTCACTCCCATCACACACATCCACCTAAACCATGTCTACACGTTTCCTACTGATGCCATACAATTTATCTAAACATAAGTGGTTATTAAAAATCCTTAGATGAGAGAATAAGTGGGAAAAAAAGAGCCATTGAAAACAAGAACAGAAAGAATCCACCAGGCCAGTCCATTATATTCCTGCTACCAAGATAGGAGCCGCAATTGAGTAAAAACATCTGCCAACAATTCCTGCATCCAACACATATATCTCACACCTTCATACTTGGAACAAGATAGGAAAAAGCAATCTGAGGAGGCTTGAGAGGAGCTAGAGGTACTTTACATGGCCAATAACGGGAATGAACAAACGGATTAGAGCAGCGTGAAGGCTTGGGAGGTGTCTGTCAGTAAACAGTTTGCCAAACAAGCATGAGGAGTTGAATCCATATAAAAGTGGTGGGTGGGTGGCATGTGCTTTTAATCCCAGTGCTAGTGGGTGGAGGCGGAGACAGGAAGAATCCTGAACCTGATGGTCAGCTGACCCAATAAAAGATTCTGTCTCAAAAAACAAGGGGAAAGCACCTGAGAAATGAGGCTTCAGCTTTTCCTCTAGACTCTCCTTGCCCATGGGCACACAGACACACACACAGACACACACAGACACACAGACACACACACACACACACACACAGATACAAAGACACAGATACACATACACAGACACACACCGACACACACACACAGAGACACACACAGATACACAGACACACAGACAGACACACAGACACAGACACACAGACACAGACACACAGACACACACACAGACACACAGACACACACACAGACACAGACACACAGACACACAGACACAGATAGATACACAGACACACACACACAGACACACACACACAGATAGATACACAGACACAGACACACAGACACACACACACAGATA
>PVIH01008056.1:31905-94862 GCA_004025045.1 Sigmodon hispidus
ACACACACACACACACACACACACAGAGAGAGAGAGAGAGAGAGAGAGAGAGAGAGAGAGAGAGAGAGAGAGAGAGAGAGAGAGATTTTGATAAGCTTCCTACCAGTTTTCTGTGTTTTTTTTTGGCCTGTTGAACTGATGGGGTTCTAGTTTGCACACAGAAAGCACCGTCCACAGTTTCCAGCTGATCTTTCCAAAGGGCACAGAGAAGTCTCAAATACAGGGCAGAGTGGTCTGATGTAGGAGCCCATTAGTCTTTTATGACTGACCCCTTCCAACCTTATCATACAGTGGGATACACAAACTGTGCCTGACCTTTACTGAGTCTTCAAAACTCTGATTTATTCCTCAGGAAATTTAGTCTGCTTGTTTCACGTGCTTGGTTTATAAAATGTTCAATTAAAACATCTAATACCAACAAGTTCAACTGGTGACAGCAATTTATAAACAAAACCGAGTCTCCCAATAAGGGCTTCAATTCCTATGGGAACTTGGTGTGTGTTGGGCGGGTGATCCTTTTCGCTATGCACTCTGTTGCCATCCCAGACCCATGTAGTTATTGGTGGATTTAGCAAGCTGAGTGTGTTTATCACACCTGAAACTGCCATGGAGTTAGCCAAGATCATCTGTTTATAAAGTAAAGCACCAACAACTTCTAAGAGATTTTTTGGTAGGCTTCTGTCTTTGAGTTTCTCGAAGGTAACTGTTCTTTTATTTTGGGGGGAAGGTGTGAGTGTGTGGTGTGTGTGTGTGTCTGAGTGTCCCTGTGTGAGCGTGTGTCTGTGTGTGTATGTGTGTCTCTGTGTGTGTGTGTTATCAGGATGATGTGGTGAACAAGGACTAAAGATATTCATGCTAATTTCTCTAGTCTGAACACCTGCCAGCTCTTTCCCCTTGACTATCATAGAGATTTCCTGCCTTTTCACCTTTATTTCTATTTATTTATAACCTCCCCAAAGCCAGGGTATAGGCAAGTGGGATAAAAAGAGGAAACTTTATTAAAGGATCATGATTTTGACAACAGTAAAATGATTTCATCTCTAATAGAGCCAGGCTTTCTTTCCACTGTCCAATCTGGGGAAAAGCATTTACCAAGCAAATTCAGCATATAAGACAATGCTGCTGAATCCTGTGCCGTCCCTGAATGCGGAAAGGGCTTATCTTAAGTACATTTTACAATGGGCCTTTTTAAGTTAATAAGAAGCCCAAATCAAAACTGATTTATACAATACAAGAGGTATTTGTTTATGAGACTTAAAAGCCAAAGGCACTGGGCTGGAATGGGATGAAATGCTTGAGTTGGTCAGTGGGCTGTAATCCCTCCTCCAGTCAGCTCAGACTCCTCCCTCCCCAGGCTCTGAACAATCAGCTCCCACCACCTTCACCACACTGCCTCCTTGTGACTCTGAACCTCAGCTCTCCTCACCCGGAAGAACTTCTGTCTGTGGGTTCCAATGCCAGGACCCTTCAAGGCCTGCCTCCTTTCCAGACCATTCTGTGAACCTCAGAATGTAACCCCCAAGCATGTTTAGATTAGGTCAGGGTGTTTCACACTGCTGGGACTCAAAACCTCACAGAACTTGTTCTGTGGGTGGCATGCAGGAGAATTCAGCTCTGATGCTGGATAAATCCTGGAGTGCACACTCCATTTCCTCGTTCAGTCTTCGCTGTTATCTTTACCTGGGATCGAGGTCCAATCAGGCCAGGAAGTGAATGGTGAGATGATGTTGAATGTCAAGGCTGTAGAAAGGACTACTGTTCCACCAGGGACAAAGATGCCCCTACAGGGGACAGTGATGGCTTTGAGGGTCCCACTGTTCTCCATAGTTCCTATTTATTATTTAGTACATGGGTGTGAGTGTGTGTTTGTGACTATGTGAGCAAACATGCCATTGCATATGTGGGGTCAGAAGACAACCCTGGTTGTCAGGCTTTACTTTTGACCTGTTTTGGGACGGTCTCATTGCTACTGTGTAGGCCAGGCTAGCTGCCCTCTGACTTCTGAGGACTCTCCTGTCTCTGCTCCTCACCTCCATCTCTCCATAGGTGGGCTAGGATTAGAAAAGCATTCACCTACACTTGGCTTTATGTGGGTTCTGGGGTCTGAACTCATGTTGTGTTTTATCCTCTGAGCCATCTCTCCACACTACCATTTCTCCCCCACCCCTCGTTAAAAATTTGGAAACAGGATCTTGTTATACCACACAGGTTGGTTTTCAAGTCACTATGTTTCTGGTTGGCTTTGAACTCATGATCCTTCTAACTCTGTCTCCTGAGCACTAGAATTACAGGCATGCATTGCTATGCTCAGCTTCCACACTCATTTGGAAACAACGGCCAATTTGGAATCCTGCTCTTAGATTTCATTTCTCACTTTAGCCTAATAAAGATGAAACATATCTATGCCAGGTCTCACTGTAAACACCCCGAGGATGCAAGGATTAAGAAATCGATGATGAATGGTTCAGCAAAAGAAAGAACCATTTTCCATCGCAGTTAATTACCCTCTAATTTATCTGTTGGGAAAGTTTAGATTCTTCTGGTTTTTGTTCTATTAATAACTTGCTAATGTCACCTGAAGACAGACTTCCATTCCCCTGCTCCTTCTTAGTCCTCACCCTCATTTATTTTTATTTATTTATTTTTTATGCATAGTTAGTTTGTTGTAATTCAAAACAGGTCTCAAGTGTCTGCCTCCTGGGGACAAAGGCACACCATGTACTTTCACCAGTAAAATGTGTTAACACGTGAATATCAATCATCTATCTTTTTCTCTCAAGTATTGATTAAAAAAAAAAAAGTCAGTTCAGGGCTGGGGCTCAATTGATAAAATGCTAGGTAAGTATAGAAACCTGAGTTCAGATCCCTCAGCACCTATGTAAGAAGCCAGGCATGACAGTGCATGCCTGTAATCCTAATGCTGGGAGATGGAGACCGGAGGCTTCTGGACCTCCTACAGGTTCACTAAGAGACCCTAACTCAAAAGACAAGGTGCAGCATGGTAGAAGGAGATACTCCACAGCAACCTCTGTCCTCAGCATGCATGGCCACATTCAGTATATGTGTGCCTACACACACAAGTTCTAAAGCCACCTTTAAGTCAAACATTCCAAGGAAGTCCCATGTAGAGTAACCCACAGCTTTGGAGTCAGTGTATGTGGTTTCAAATCCACTTCTGCCCATTCTTAGCTCTGCTCACCTTAGATAAGCTGTCAGACATCACAGGGACCATGGCGAATAAGCTACGTGCTAAATCCAGAGCCTGGCCTGTGCTAAGTGCTCACGAGGCACTAACGCTGATAATTATTCCCATGGTCTATGAGAGATGACCTTGCTCACTTTATCTTGACAAGGGAACTGGATCACAACAGCTCAGGTAGTGCTAACCGCACAGTCATTGTTTAGACCCACCAGGTGTATATTGGCAGCCTTTATGCAAAAATCTTAATAACAAGTATTAAAAGCCGGATATGAGGGCAAATGTCTGTAATCCCAGCACTCAGGCTAAGGCAGGAGCATCATGAGTATGAAGCCAGTCTGAAGATTTTAATACACAGTTCCAGACAGTCTTGACTACATAGCATGATCCTACCTTAAAAATAATTGGATAGCTGGGTGAATAGATAGACGGTAGATCCTTGGTTTTTCTCAGAAACCGAGCAATGATAAACAGAAGTAGACAGGTGCCTTGGAGTTTACTATCTGAGACATCCTAACACAGAAGCTCTATGTAACTGTGCAGTTTCCTAAGTGTAATAGTGTAGGCATCTGGCACTCTCCCTGGTGGATGTCACTCTCCTTTCATGGGCTTCCCTGATTTCCTTTCCTGCTTTTGTCTCTACTCCTTATCTAGCTCCAGGCATTTGGCAATCTGGCTTTCAAAGAGCTCAGGCTTTGGCAAGCATCTTCATTTCAAATTTTAATGTCTAGCAAAAACAGGTATCCCCAGGGTACCAGCAGACTTGGCCACCCTTCATTGCCATCTCTCACTATCAGGGTTGGGATCAGCAACCACAAGTCTATCATCGGGCTTCTTCCATAGATACAGCAGCCTTGGAAACATTCAAAACACCCTGTAAAGAGGGTGAATTACATCAGGAAGCTCTGGCTCATCCGGCTGCAAATACTAGGCAATGGCAAAGCTCCCACACTGAGTCAAGGATAGCACAGTGAGCCAATGCCACTGAGACACCAACATTCCAACAGAGATACAGGAGGGAGGGAGCCTTCCGTACAGTGTTGGGTACAGGAAAAAACAAAAGGCCAAGAGCCACAATGCCAGGGAGGGGGAGGCAAGAGACACCCTTTCAATAGATTCTCATAAGTTTAAAGTGGGTGTGCTAGCTTGAATGAAATAGAAATAGTTTTTCCTGACCAGTCAGTCATAATGGACAGCTAGGGACAGTAGGGTGAGCTCCAGTAATGACTGTCCTGATTTCCACTTAGGCTTTTCCTTGGCTCCAGAGGTGACATCTAATAAGAGTGATGAACCGATCAATGGCCTTGAGGATAAATAGAGCAACCTTTTTAGAGGATGCTGGGAACAAGGGTACACATGGCTCAGTGACCCACTGAAGGCATGTTAAGAGCACAAGGGGACAGACGTTAGAACAGCCAGTGCCACCTGAGAGCAAAGACAGAGAAGGAAAGCAGGGCCCTGGTGACACTGCCAGCTTCCCTGAAGCCAACAATATGCCTTTGGCTTTTAGTCTCACAAACCTATGTAAGTCTCAAGACTACTCAAGCTGCTTTTTCATCAAGCTTCTTATTAACTTAAAGGCCTTTGGTTTTCGAGTCTCATAAATCAACAAAAACTACCTTTATTATTTAAGCTAGTTGTTAGTCAAGTTTCTTATTAACTTAGAAAAAAGCTGTTGTAGCTTTCCATTACGGATTCGGGGAGGGGATCATAAGGATGGAAGCCTCCCTGGGGAGCTCTGGGCAGTTAAAGGTGCTGGAGGAGCTGGGGGATCAAAATCCTCAGTGGTGGCCGTGGTAAGTCACCGTTGCTCAGTTACCCCCATGCACATGCAGGCCATAAATTAAATACAGGGCCATAAAAAGACATGAAAGTGGAATGAGGAAGGGTGGGAGAGAATGGGGAGGGGGGATATGATCAAAGTACATCACACAGACACGAAATTGTGCAAGAATAAATGCATTTAAAATCATTTTAAATTCCGCTGTAGGATACATTTAGGATAAACACTTTGTATACTGCTTTGGATAGCACTGCAATAAACAAAAACATCATTTCTTATGAACTGAATTTGCTTGCTAAACATTTTCCCCAGAATGGTTGATGGGATGGGAAGCTTGGGTCTGTCTACTAGAGATAGGATCATTTTACTATACTGGCAAACCCTATCTTTGCAAATATTTCTCTCTCTCTCTCTTTTTTTTTTTAATCTCATTTGCTTATACCATGGCTCTCAGGGTATCGAGACATGCATTTGCAAATGGAAATAAAGGAGAAAAAGCAAAAAACATTCTCCATGGTAGTCAAGGGAAGAGAACTGGCAGGCACTTAGATCTGAGAGACTGGCCACCATCAGTAAGATCCCTTAAGAATTTAACAAGATAACTATAATAAAGGAAAAGTTAATCAACTTGTTATATCATACATATAAATGTCTCACAGTGTCTCACAGTCACCCAATCTGCTATTGCCTAAAAAGCATTCCTGTTCATGCCTGAAGCCCCTGGTGTGTTTTCACATGTATAATCTCACTGCAATTTAACAATATCCCTGCAGAGTGGAACACACTACAAGATAATTGTAAAAAAAGAAAGTGGGGTGTATTCATTACTTTTTGTCATAGCTATATTGTTTTATTTATTTATTATTTTTGACAACTTGACTCAAGCCAGAATTATCTGAGTAGAGGGAAGCCACAATTGAGAAAATACCTTCATAAGGTTGGTCTACCTTTTGGAGGAATTGTCTTGACTGATGATAGATGAGGAAGAGTTCAGCCCACTGTGGGTGGGGCCATCCTTGGGCAGATGGTCTTGGGATGTATAAAATAAGCACACTGAGCAAGCCATGGGGAATGTGGTGGTGTGAATGAAAATGACCCTCATAGATTCATAAGAAGTGGCATTATTGGGGGTGTGGTCTTATTGGAGGAAGTGTGTCACAAGAGGGTGGGCTTTGAGGTTTCAAAAGCTCAAGCCAAACCCAGTGTCACTTCCTGCTGCCTGCTGATTCAGATGTAGAACTGTCAGTTAACTATCCAGCATTGTGTCTGCCTACATGCCACTATGCTTCCCACCATGACAATAATGGACTAAACTTAGGGGGAGGCATTCCTATTCAAACCATGATAATTAGGGTCTACAGATATCAGGTAATATCTATAACTTCACAAGTTAAAAGTTGAGGAGCCAGAACCTGGAAAGCCTGTGTTCTAACTCAGGTCCAACGAACCTCTATCTGACCATTATCTGATGATTCCTACTTAAGGATCGGGCTCCTGCCTCTGACGGTGAATGCCTAAAACAGAAACAGGCCTGGATGATCTACAGGGTGTCCTGAGGCCTCTAACTGTTGTACTTTTGCCATTAGTACTGTCTGGTTTCTCTTTTTCTTTTAGAGAAGAGAAGAGAAGAGAAGAGAAGAGAAGAGAGAGAGAGAGAGAGAGAGAGAGAGAGAGAGAGAGAGAGAGAGAGAGAGAGAGGATGCCCACTCTCCACTTTATCCACCAAACCTGGCAGTAGACTGCTGGCCACTTCAGTCATCAAGCCTCCCCCCACCCCAGGTCTTCCTATGTCTACCCTCTGCTTCATCCTCTGGGAGATGGAGTTGCAGGCGCATGTTCTGGGCCTGCTCTCCTTTACGTGGGTGCTGGGATTTAAAGTCAGGTCCTCATGCTTGTGTGGCAAGCTCTTCACTACAGGGTCATCTATCTCTGGAACCCCTGATCCTAGTTTTTCTTCGGATCCTTTCCAAAATTGAACTAAGGAAGCTATGGAAAGATTTGAAACAAAATATCTCAGTCCATATGTACAAGCACAGAAAGGGAGAGTTTAGAGTCATTTGCAGTCTTATAAGTTATGGTAACAAAAGGGAACAGAATCTACTAAGAGATGTGCCAAGAACCAATGTGGCCCAATAATACTGCAACACAAGACCACCAGGGAGCATACAGACCAAATGCCTCCGACCCTTTGGCGTTACTATCACAGCCTCCCCATGAGATGAGCAGTGCAGTTCACCTTGTACATCTCTTCTTGGTGGCCCCTATGGCTATTCTCCTTCCTGTGAGATTGCCTGCTACTCAGTGTTGCTTGCATAATAGCATCTTTCTCCCTAAGTTCCCAGGCTCTAGGCCTGGGCACACCATGCTTTTAAAACCCTCTGTGGCTAGCAGGCATGGTGCCACCTGGCTGTAGTCCCAGCATTCAGTCATCTCCTCTAGAGGATTGTGAGGTCAATGTCAAACACAGTGAGTTCTAGGTCAGCCTTGACTACATAAAAAGTAATATCTTACTCAAAAAATGGGGGGAGGAACAGCCCAATCCCCCCTGATTCCTCCTAGAGTTTCTTGTCCACTGTGGTCACTACTCCTGGCTTTTTAGAGTATCTGTCTCAATCTCAGTCTTCAGCAGCCTCCTGAAAGAAGCATGAGGGTAGACTTAGAATTTTGCTTTCTGTCTATCCAAAGCCCTTCTCCATGGAGTTTCTCCTGCAAGACTTCCCAGCATGTCTCCAACCCACACAAATAAGCTCAGCCAGATGTCACAGCTACATTATGATGGCGTTGGCAAGTCTGTGGTTTCTCTGTACATATCCTCTGTGGGATGTCTACTGCCTCCACTCTCCCTTTTAGGGAGAAATAGGAAAATTCAAACCCTAGACTTAAACACGGCTCTGTGATGATAGGTTGTTTTTCTGTTTCTCACTTGATGGTTAACCTCTAACATTATTAAACTCGCTCTTGTTTATAATCTACAGGAATAGGTAACTAGAATAACTCAGCACCACAGTTCATTTACAGAACTCTGAAGAATTATTTAAAGCCAAACAAAATAAAAAATATCTGACTTTGAAAACAGTGCTCCTCACATTGTATTCACAGAAGGGTTGTTGGAATTGTTGAGAAGGGTGTACCAACGTATCTGGGACAAACGGAGGTCATTTTCTTGATGGCAGCTTCTCTCAAAATATCCACTGGGGTTAGGTGATCTGTGGAATCCCAGAGCCCACCGCTCCTATATCTGGTTCATGGCTGTCTCTAACATGTTCCTCAGAGTTTCCACAACAGTGTTCTTCTCACTCACTTTCTCTTTTCCTCTCTGTGTGGGGTATATATGGGTGGGCACACAGAGATCATAGTGCCATATGTCCCACTCTGTCACCCTCTCATTCCCTTGGGTCAGGGTCTTCCACTGAAACTTGAGCTGGGATATGGCCACCAAGCCTCAGTGACCCTCATGTTCCCTTCATCCCCTGCGCCTAGTGCTGGGGTGACAGGCACACACACAACTATGTCTGGCTTCTTATTTGGGTGCTTGGGATTTGAACTCAGATCATTATGATTGCACAGCAAGTGTTCTTATTCTTTGCATCACCTCCTCCTCATCTGCTTAGTTTTTCATTAATTGTTTTAACAGGTAGGTTCTTGCTCCTGTAACAGGCCCCCCAGGCCTTAACATGACTGATGCTGTGATAGAAGTACCATTGAGATCTTGAAGGCTGCAACACCTGTCAAAATGTAAACAAAAACCTATTCCATCAAAGCCCACAGTCCTGGGAAAGCCCCTAATGTACTAATCTTGCTTTTTGGCTTCTGTAGTTCTGCTTCTGGGTAAATGTTCCTGCAAACTGAGGTGTGTCAACCAGGATGTAGTGTTTGTGCTCAAAAGTTCACACTGAGAAAGGCTCAGGACTACACCGGAGTCCCAAATACTTATTATATTTGGCTTGCAAACAGGGCACGGTTTGTTTTTGCTTTCTGTATTCTTTTTCTTGTTATAGTGAGGGGTGTTTTTTGGGGAGGGGGTACCAGGCATTGAATTCCAAACTTATCCATACTAAGCACAGACTTTATTTCCATGTTCTATCCCTAGCCAACAAAAATAGTTCTGCATGTTTTGGGGAATGGCTGAATACACTTAATGCCTACAGTGTCATGTGAGTTCAGAACCCTGCTGCTCAGAAAGACACCTTCCCGAAACACCTTCCATGCTGCAGCAGGAATTATGCACAGACCTGACTCATGATAAGTGTAAAAATAGGTCTAGCCTACACTGCGATGAGAAATCAATATGTATGCTCAAAAGATGTTATTTTACTTCAATACTGTTCTTGCTTATCATTTAGGAAAAAGGTATGAGGTTGGATAATAATAACATAATTATACTAAAAAAATGCCACTTTTAAATCATGTAAGTTTGTGCAAAAAAAAAAATCTTTCCATTAAAAAATTACCCCACTCATAAAGTATTTTTAATGCTTTTGCCAACTTAGTGAAATAATGAGTTTGTTGAGTTTTCTTACTGAGTTACCTGAGAGGTAACCTGGAGATGCATGAGTGACCCCCAACACCGCATCATTGAGAAGCCTCATCTAGCCCATCAGGGATGATGTTCCCATGGAGTCCCTCAACCAGATTAATTTTTTAATTAAAAAATTATTTTCAATTGTGTGTGCATGCACACACACTTGTACACATGCACACACTTGTACACATGCATACATTTGTACATGTGACAGAAGAGGCTTCTCAGATCCTCTGGATCTGGGGTCACTAGAGGCTGTGACCAGGCTGATGTGGGTGCTGGGATCTGAACTCCAGTCTTTATAATTGAGCAGCATGTGCCCATAACTGCTGAGCCAGTGCTCCAACCCCTTCAACAGCCTTTTAAATAGAAGGAAAACATCACGTAGGCCAACTACATTATTAAAATTTACATAGCAATTAAACACTTTACAAGAGATGTGCTCTTTTGTGCAAAAACACCAAGAGCTGAAAACTAAAACGACCAAGCTGTTTGTTTTGTAGCCTGATGCTGATGAGGGATTTTAGCCTTTGAAAGTTTTGTGCTAGACTCCAGAACACATTCTTTGTGTGAGAGATTAACGTGTCAACAAAATCAAACTGTACTTCCACTGTGCTTTATCTCTGCTTACAGATGAACTTTATCTTCGTTTCCATGCAAACGGAACAAATATGTGGATATAGATATACCATTTCCTCTAATGTGAATTAAAAGTGGAGGCCAAAAGGGCAAAACTTGGTGGTAGAGACCTTGCCTGGCAAGCATGGTGCCCTAGGTTCTGTTCTTATCAGTACATTTTAAATAATGAGAAAAAAAAACCCGAGGGTCTTAAGGTTGATAATGAAGGTTGGGGTTGTTTTTATTTATCTTCTATTAAGATTTGAATTTCTGACTTAAGTTTTCATTATTTACCATGACTACTGATTGGAAAGAATCCCATTGATCTCTGCAATTGCCCTTAGATTCTAATCAACAATCAGGAAATTAATATAGCAGGTGGACATCAAAGGCCCTTATAACTGACAGCTGTGAAATCTGATTTATACTCTAGTCAAAAATATTGTAGTCTGGGGCCGGCGAGATGACTCTGATAGATGGCTCAGCAAGTAAGATCGCTGACAAACTTGTCAACCTGTGTGGTTGCTGGGATCCACAGTGTGTGTGTGGTGTGTGTGGTGTGTGTGTGGTGTGTGTGTGTGGTGTGTGTGTGTGGTGTATGTGGTGTGTGTGGTGTGTGTATGTGGTGTGTGTGTGTGTGTGGTGTGTGTGTGTGGTGTGTGTGCATGTGTTGTGTGGTGTGTGTGTGTGCATAGTGTGTGTGCAGTGTGTGTATGTGGTCCTACAGGCTGTCTTTCGCCCTTCTCACATCTGCTGTGGCACATGTGCTTCTACACACACACACACACACACACACACACACACACACACACGCGTAAAATAAATAGATGCTTAAACTTTTAAACACTCAATACTGTAGTCTGAGGAATAAAGAAATGATTGCAATAATGGCAGAGATGCCCTTCAGAGCATAGTACCGAAAAAGTAGAAGGGAGTCAGGGAAACCTACAGACACAGGCCTGTAACCGAAGGCCACCATGCAGGTGGGATCCAACACTCCTGGGGTGACTAGGTATTTTGTGTATGTTTTCTGTTGAAAAAGTGGGCTAAAAGAGACCTGCTTTTTTGTTTGTTTTCTTTTAAAGCAAAGAACAGTTTTATCAGCAATATCTATTTGTACCCTAGATACAAGAAGGATGCTATCAACAGCTGCCAGCACAGGGAGGGTGTGGAATTTGCAAGAGCTCAAAAGAGAGAAGGAACATTTCCTATGGTCAGCAAAAACTGCTGTCACTAGTATTTTGATTTTAAGATGTGATTTTTTCCTATTCCATTGTTTGTAGTTCTAAAATTTGAACATATTCTACAATCCATGTAAGCAGAGGACATGGGAGTGCCAGCTCAGGTATGCTTCAAATCAAGATAATATTGTTCATGTTTTCCAATTACTTTGTTTTATATAAGTCTGGTTTTAGTTAAAATGCCAATTAAATACAAAATGTTAGTATGCTTCCAGGTCAACATATTTCCTCCCAGGAATGACATTTTTCCATATGAACTACATTATGTACACAATGACTTAACCATGGGGGTAACCAGGAAATAATGTTGATAAGTGAGGTTCTTGGGCCAGCAAGATGGCTCAGTGGGTAAGGTGCATTTGCCAGGCAAGCCTAATGACCTGAGTTCCAGGCCCCAAGCCCCTGGGAGAAGGAAAGAACTTGCTCACAGATGTCCCCTGACCTTCACATGCATAACTGCGACACATGAGTACTGACATTCACACCCACAGCACATGAACATGCAAACATACAGTGATAACTTGCAATATATAGATTCTCTGAGCAGGAGTCTTGTTGGAGACAGAATTTCAAACTGTAGCACAGGCTGTCCCCAAACACGTGACACTCCTCCTGCCTTGGCTTTGCCAGTGCTGGCATTACAGGCATCAATCAGGTTCCTCAACTGAAGGGTAATATTCTGAGGCTGAGTTTTCTAAACATAGTGGGTATAGACAGAATCATATCTACTAGGGCTAGAGAAATGGCTTGATGGATAAAATACTTGCTACAAAGTCATAAGAAATAGAGCTAGAGTTCAGTTTTCAGCATTTATGTGAGTTGGCTCACAACTATTTGACTCTAGCTCCAAGGGTTCTGATATCTCTGGCCTCCACGGCACCTGCACTCAACGGGGGTGGGGGTGTATACCCATACATAGACACATGCACATACACATAATTAAAAATAGAAACAATTAAGAACCATTTTTAAAACTGTGTACTAAAATAAAGAGCCTTAGCTTTGGTTGTGTTAGGTACATTATGTTCATGCCAATCAAAGCCTGAGCTTCCTTGCTTTTCTTGATAATGGAACCTCAGCTCTGTCCAGGTGTCAGCTTGGGTGAATGCAGTCTCGAGGTCCAGGTCACCCAGGGAAGTCCACGGGGAACTTCTGGAAAGATTTTACTTCCAGAGGAGAGGCAGCAGAGTCCTTCCCTGGCCCCTTCCCTTTTCATCTGCACACGGCTCTGTCCCATCTCTCTGGACTGAGACACAACATGCTGAGATGTGGATGGTACTGAACAGCTGAGCCTGGGCAGCCATGATGTATTCCCACCCACAGCACTAGTGGACTCAGGATAAGGATACAAAGCAGCTGCTTTGCAATGCTTTCCAGGTTACTATAAAGTCCACTCCCACCCGAGCCTGTGTGGGAAGACTTCTTTCCCCAGTGACTGTGAATGTCTTCATAGTTGGGACTGTTTCCTTCTAACAAGTGGATGCTTGATGAACTACGCTGGATACAGTTACACAGCAGAGAACCCCCGTGTCTGTACTAGGTAAGACAGGCAATGGCCGAGACAGCCTTCTTCCACTGCTCTCTCAATGGGGGCTTAGGCCTTATGTGAAGTGTGGCTGAGACTAAACACTGACAAAGAGGAACAACTCACTTCAAAAACTGAGCCACTCCTTTGAAACGTTACCACAACTGCAAATTGAGAACTAAAACTTGACAACTCCAGCAACTGGCTTCTGCCAGTAATAAGTGGTGACAAGAATTAGTGTATAAAACACTGGGTTTTTCACTTGCATGCAATTTTAGATAAATAATTTAAATATTTGTGAAATATTTGAGACCTATTTAGACTAGAAAAATGTTCATGCTAGGATGTAGCTCATTGATGGAGCGGATATTTAGCATGTGCAAGGCTTGAGGTTCCTCTTCACAAACTTTTAAATTCACTGCTTTTCTGAAATGCAAACTGAACTTTGTGTTCTATAGTTTATCTGGTAAATCAGTCCTGAAATAAATTGTCTTGCTTTGAGGCATGGCATTTTAGGTTGATTTGGTAACTCTCTTTGTTTGGAAACAAAGGAATGACAATATGACAAGATAAAGTATTTGCAGATCCTGGGTCTGTTGCCTAATAAAATGCTTTCATATTCATAGGCACAGGCCCTCTGAGACTAGAGAGTCCTCCTCCCTCATGGGGACTTTTCAGAAAAACGAGGTGCTGAAGCCCTGAACAAAGAATGAGCAGAAAGGAAACTTTTGTTGTTGGCCACAGCTGAGTACATCTAGCACACAAAGGAAGCATTCAGCCTCCAACTTGCATCACAGCAAACGCTTAAACAAACTCCATGCAGAGCACAGGATGGATGGAGATGAAATCCGACCAGCCTAATCTTGTGTTTATGAACTTCTCTCCTCTTTCTTTCCTCTTGGCTCCTGGGGGAGGTGATGGAAAGACAGAAAAGGGGGAGGAGAGAAAGGCAGGAAACTGGCATGACCAGGTCTGCTCTTGGCAAATACCACTGAGAACTAGACCAGTCAGGGTGACTCTAGCCTGGCCAGAGACAGATGCACAGCGTGGATGGACCAACAACCACAGTGCAGTGTGGGGGAGTGTCCTGTGACCCTCGGCAAATCATTTGATGGACGGCAAAGGGAGCACGTAGGCCTGGGTCACAGATGGCTTCCCAAGGGGATGACTCTTGAGGTTGTAAGAAGAGTGAAGATGGCTCAGGGAAGCCAAAGGACACTGGGCAAGGGGAAGAGCAGTGTAACTAGCTCCAGAGCACACTGGGCAAGGGGAAGAGCAGTGTGACTAGCCCCAGAGCACACTGGGCAAGGGGAAGAGCAGTGTAACTAGCCCCAGAGCACACTGGGCAAGGGGAAGAGCAGTGTGACTAGCCCCAGAGCACACTGGGCAAGGGGAAGAGCAGTGTGACTAGCCCCAGAGCACAACAGGAAAGGGGAAGAGCAGTGTGACTAGCCCCAGAGCACACTGGGAAAGGGGAAAAGCAGTGTGACTAACTGGCCAGGGCCCTTGAGCCATACATAAACAGAAGGAAACAGCCCAGGCAGGTGGCCAGGAACAAGATCTGGAGCAGGTACAGATGAAACATCTGGTCCAGAACTGAAGCCCAACTAGAGAAAAAAAAAATGGTTTGAGAGGTCAGAGATAGAAGTCTGGGCTATTTTTCCTCTAAAAAGGATATTGAGGAAAGGAAGGTTTCAAATGAGGCTAGGAAAAACTTGAGTCCTAGCAGGAAGAGGGAAGCCAGGTTAGAGGGCCCGGAGGAAAGCCGACCAAGAACTCTGGATTGGACAAAACAGGTGTGTGTGGCTGGGACGGGAGGCAGGCAATCCAGAAATAAGACATAAACGTGGGCTGAGCCATAGGAGGAATGGAGAGCAGACAGCAGCTTTCCTGGTAACAGACTGAAAGGAATTAGTGAGTTGAGGGTTATCCATCACAGGTTCTCGGGGCAGGAGAAGCCTCAAGAGATGAAGCTGTAGGCAGAGAGAGGTGGACAGCAGTACAGATGACTAGAAGAAAGGTCTGTGCAAGAAATGACCACTCCGGGTGCCTTTTGCACCTTCCAGTGCACCTGGAGCAGGGATCTGAGATGGCCCAGCTGTGTCTGCAGCTCTGGCTGGGGTTCTGTGAGTCATTTTTCCACAGAGGTTGTGGAGGTAGGTGGTTCATGTAGCAAACAACTAGGGAACTCAAATGTACTTAGTTCACTTAGAAACACACCGAAACAAAAGCTTCTCAAAGAGGAAAGTCAGATTCATTGAGGTCATTGTTTTAAAGGCTCCTCTGAAGTTCAGGGTAGGGCTGGGAGGGGAGCCAAAAACCCCTCCAGGCATAAGTTACTGAAAGGGCACTGGGTGGCAGGGACAAAGAGGAAGCACAGCCAGGGAACTGGCCGCTCCAAGAGCTAGCCCCTCTGTATTTTTTTTTTTTAAAGTAGGAGGGTGGAGAGATGGCTCAGTGGTTAAGTTCAAGTCCCAGCACCCACATGGCTATTCAAATCTGTTCTTCACTCCAGTCTCAGGATGCACTGATACAGACATACATGTTAGCAAAATACTCATACAGATAAAATAAAATAAATAACTTTAAGCATTAGAAAAATCCAATGAAACAACAGCAAACATGATCTCAGGGCTGGAGGGATAACTCAGTTGTTAAGAGCACCTGTTGTACAGGATCCAGGTTCAATTTCCAGAACCCACCTGGTGGTTCACAACCATCCTTATCTCCAGGTCCAGGAGATCTGATCCCATTTCTGACCTCTAAAGGCAACTGGACATGCATACATATGCTGCACATATATACATGCAGGCAAAACACTCAGATACATACAAAAGTAAATAAAACTATAATGTAAACTATAGATACACCTATATCTTAGAGATTGTATCTTGGAGTCATAGAGTGAATCATTACTTCTTCATGTCCCTTCCAGTATGCACTGAATGATTTTTCTAAGATGTCATTTGCACAAAGCTCGAAGCACACCACTGCAAATAGATTAAAAACATGCAAGCCTTACAGGTGGATAGAGCTGTGATCCATTTTAAAGGCACAAAGAGTCGCTCCTAAGAGCAGATTAAAAACAAAACAAAGTCTACAATTTGTCTCGCTGAGAGTCATAGAGTATTTTAATCTTGCATATAGTAATCTGTTTACGATAGGACATGTCAGCAAATGAATACTTACTTACCAAGAAAAAAATATGCAGAGTCTTTCCAAGGCTCTTGTGGACCTTGGTCCCTTTGATGTACTAACTCACACTCCTGTCTTGAAGCTGGGCTTTGAATGGAGAGGAAAGCAGTGTCCCAGGGTGAAGATGTATGGCAGGAGGGCCTTGTTTGCCTGTTATCAGGTGCAGTGGCAACATCACAGTGCATGTGAGAAGAACAGATCACATTGACTGTGTCCCAGGCCTGCCCCTGTCTGTTGCTACACCCTGGGATCTGGTGTGTAAATCGGACAGCACCAGCGTTCATGTGGGAATTTATTAAAACTTTCATTCTCTTAAGGACTGCACAAGACCCACAGACTCATTCATGAGATCTGCAGGTGACTGACACACCTGTGAAGTACATGTGAACAATAGCGCACCAGATATCTGTATTGTTACTCTCTACTCAAAGGCAATATGGGGAATGAGGACAGGTAAGGAGGGACAGACGTTACCCTGCAGGACTTAAAATACATTACATTTTGGTTTATAACTTCTGTTGTGTTTTAAACACAGTACTGTTTTCCTTTCCTTTACCCATTAGCATTATTTATTTCATTTTACGGATTTGTTTTTGACAAGATCTTGTGTAGCTCAGCCTGGCTTCTAACTTATTCCCCTCCCATCTCAGCTGTGTTAAAAGCTTAAACCATCATAACTCCTAAACTTTCATTTTAATTTTATTCAAAAATTTTGTTGTAGTGTATGTGGTGTATGTATGTGTACATGTTTGTGTGTGTGTGCATGTGTGTAATGTGGTGTGTTAGATATGAGTGTTTAGATGGATACATTGGATAGGTGTGTGTGTGTGGGTGTGTATGTATGTGTACACGTTTGTGTGTGTGTGCATGTGTGTAATGTGGTGTGTTAGATATGAGTGTTTAGATGGATACATTGGATAGGTGTGTGTGTGTGTATGTATGTGGTGTGTGTGTGTGGGGTGTGTGTGTGTGTGTGTGTGTGTGTGTACACATACACATGTCCACATGGAAATCAGAGACTGGTACAGAGTGTCTTCCTCAGTCACTCACCTCCTCATTCTTTTGAGATAGGGTCTCACACTGAACCTTTCAGCTGGGCTGGTTGTACAAAGGACTCCAGGGGTCTTTCTGCCTTGGCTGCACCCTGCCACCTGGAGTTTTGTCCTCTTGAAGGTTATCGTTAGCTAGTTTGCATTACGTTTTCCTTCCCATGACTGCTACTAACTGACTCGCTAGCAAACCTGGGTTTTCACCACATGCCAGCAAATCACTTAGAGCATTATCAAGAATGATGAAATAAGTCGGCTCCCCGGACAGTCACACACCTGTAGACAGGTGCTTTACACCAGGTCTAAGCACATATTTCCCATCTGGAATGGCAATCCTATAACTATACATAAAACTATAGCTGCCTTTGTGCAATGAATGTAAACTTAGAAGGTGGCAAACGTGTCCCTTTACAATGCCTGGCAAACAGGAGACGGGGGGCTCTATGAGTAACAGTAAAAGCCGGAATAATGACTAGCATTTAGGCACAGACTATCCCTGATAGATAGAGAGCTTTCCATTTGACTCCTCCAAACCAAAGAATAAAAGGGACCCCCAGTTCACACTTGACTGCTAAGATACTACTCCCTACACTGAGCTATCCAGTCCCGGGCAACATCCACAAGGACCCCTGAAGGAGCCCTTCCCCTGGAGCTGAAACTCTCCATCACCACCACTAAGACACTAAATATTAGCTTCTCTATTACAAGTATCTGGAGACTTAGGAAGGTAAACATTGCACATTTAATAACTCATATAAACTGGGCCCAGCACTTTCACTCAAGCATTTTATAGTTTGCAGGGTCTTCTTAAGCCTGTGTGAAAGGGCCTGAACTCCCTGTGCCCTTCTGTTGTGATGTGGACACTTCCCAGCGAACTCAATTGAAAAGCCAAGAAGAATGAGGAAAGAAGGAGATGATCAGTCACCAGTCACCGAGACGACTAATTACATTCTAAGTAAATGACGTGACAGGAGCAGAGGCCAGGGTCCAGGGAAGTTACGCTGGAAGAGCAGGACGCTTTGAAGTTAGAATATCTGGTTGAAGATTAATCAACCGATGAGCAAAAATAGAGAGGATTTACAGTGACTTGAAAGAAGAAAGACCAAGTAGGCATGGCAACAAGGTCACGAGCCCAGACTGCCACCCACTACCCGCTGAGTTGACTAGGAACACCAGCAACTAACTACTTTGCAAAAAAAGTATTCTCTCTCCTTTTCGGTTTGTCTGTATGTGTATGTTTGTGTATGAGTGTCCGTATGCTCTGCCACAGTCCTTGTCTCCACTGCGTTTAATACCAGGTCTACTGATGTTTGCTTCTGGGTACCCAGACTAGCAGTTTTGAAAGTTTCTAGAGGCTTCTGCACAGGCTTCCTGACTCACTGCTGGAGTGCCAAGATTACAGAGGTGTGTGCTATTGCATCAGGCTTCTCATGTCGGTTCTGGGAATCTTGAGTTAAGATCTTCACACTTCTTCTGCAAGCATTTACCCACTGAGCTACCTTCCAGACATACCCCCCAAAGTTATTATTTCTGGCAATACTTTATAACGTATAAATGTAGACATCTTGGCTGTGGAGGATGTCAAGACCCTCTTGCTCCATCCATACACTTCACACAAAGGATACTGTGGCCCATGGAAAGGGTATCTGTCTTGCCTGCGTGACTAATTTGAACCCCTGCTGAAACTACTGTTTCATGCTGCTTTCCCTCCACCCCATCCCCTCCATTCCCCATTCACTCTGCTCCACACCTGCATGCCATGCTGGCATGTTCTTACCAAGCCAGGGCTTGGCTCCTACTTGAATTCTTTCTTATTTTTATTTTTGCTTCCCCCACGAGAGCTTCAATTCCTAGAAAGCAGGGACTAACCGGTCATCTTCGATGTGCCCGTGTTGGGATATGCCAGAAGCTCACTCACCCTTCTTTCTGAGCCTCTGAGCTGTGCTTGGAAGCAGCAGTAAGTGCTGCTGAGAAATTATGTGGTTCAGGACAGAGTTCCTTTGCAGAAACTGCCACCCATGCAGAATGTGGGTGCTTAAACCATGGAGACAGCATGTGGGAGACAGGACCCAGAGGGCATGTGCAGGATTGCCACCTCCAACCAGTGTACCACAAGACTTCAAGTCACAATTTTCTCATTATGAAACGGAATGACATCTTTGAGAATGCTTTAGAATGGTGAGGAGCAGAACAGATTATGATGTGGAGCTCTACCAAGTATCATGCACCTTTATAATACTGATGCAAACATTTTGTACACAAAGTACTTTTGACATATTTTTGATTAAGAGTTTCACTTTGTAGCCCAGGCTAGCTTCAAACTTGTGACCTTCTTCCTGTGCCTCCTGAGTCACAGCTATGCACCATCTCATCTGGTTCAGAGCAGAGACTTTTTGATGGAGGGAAAGATGGACAAAGAGACAAATAAAGAAGGTTCATAAGCCACAAGGCGATGAGCATAAGAATAAAGTTAGAAGTGCCTAACTTGGAGGCCTGTATGGACTTGAAGGAGTCTGAGTTTAGAAATAAGATCTGCTGGGGAAAAGCCCCACATTTTTTTCTAATGTGTGGACATAAATTAACCGCCCCCCCCCGCTTCAAAAATCTAGTAAGGCCTCTCCTCTTCACTTAGCATGCATGAAGTACCGACGTAGAATGCCTAACTTTAATAGGTAATGCACCATCTACTCCATCTCATTTCCACTAATCTGTTAGCACTGTTAACAGCATAGGCAGCTGGTTTTATTTTTTAATTTAAAAAGGCAAACAATAGTCCAGATGGTGAAGAAAGCTTTCAGAGTCATGGAAAAAGCATACAATAAAAGTCTTTATTAATTTTCAGTCCAATGAAAACCCCATTTCATGTTGCAACCCAATTTTACAGAAGACACAAATGTACATTAAAAGCCCCTCCAAAGTTGGGCATAGTGATACTTGGAATCCTAGCACCAGAAAGCCTAAAACAGGGCATGTGGGTGTGTGTGTGTGTGTGTGTGGTGTCAGGAGTTCAAGGTCAATCTGGCTGTACAGTGAGACCCTGATGGGGAGGAAAGGCCCTAGCCCAGTTTGCTTTGCCAAGAGATAGATGAGCAAAGAGGTTACCTACTCTTCATTTCATCTCATTACATTCTTCAAGTCTACAACAAAAGAAAACAATGTGTCTGTACAGCCACACCAGAGTCTGCACTTTGTGCCAAGCCATTTAGGAAGGAAAGCCTTCATTTCGTTATTGCCACACTGGATGCGCTTGATAAAATGTGGACTGAGGGGATCCCCACAGGCACACAGGCCCAGGGAGTGAAGCTGTTTGCTAAAAGGGCTCTCTGTGCTCTGGCAGATGGGCGGCTAACTGGACCAGACTGCACACTCAGTCCCCTCCACCCTCACCAGTTGCGTGCATTGACTTTTCCATCTCTTAACCATATGCCTTATCACATATGCAAAAACATGGAGAGCAGATGGTAGGTAAACAAGAGCGGAGACAGACCAGCAAGGCAAAGTGAAGAATCCTTTCAAAGGCGGCATCCAAACCCTTCACCTCCAAACCCTGACCCAACAGGGGTGCTTACAAAACCACCTGACATTAACTGCAAGTAACTTCCTTCATGACATCCGAAAGAGTTGGTGCTGTCATTTTATAGTATAATAGTTAGAATAACAGATCCACACTTTTCTGATGTTGCTTTGTCTATCCAAGTGGAAATGACAGATTTCCTCCGTATCAGAAAAGAATGACCCAGACTTCTATATAAGAGGGCAGACAGAAGCTGCCTTTGGGTAACCTGGTGAAACAGTCAGAATAAGAAAAAACAAACAAAACCGAAACAAAAAAGCCTCTTCCAATGAGATAGAGAGGAGGGCTTTGGAGTCCACAAAGGCAGTGGAAGGATGCTGAGAAGTGTAGAGAACACAAGGACAGAACAGTAAGAAGACAGCACAGCATCACCCTTAACATCTCAGTGGGGAGAGAGGGGAAGCAGAAGCCACTTCCAAGGGCTTTGCTTCCTTTGTGTGCATACTTTTGTGTTGTGTGTGCGTGTGGTGTCCACACACAGGTACACATAGACACACAAATAAATGCAATAAAACTGACAGGGAAATAAAGGCATTGCAGGAAATCACAAATCAGTGCAATTCACGAACACCTAACCAGCCCTGTAGAGGATACTTACAGGAATACTACACATACAGGAGGAAGAAGAAAGGGTCAGCTATCAGAATGCAGGAAAGAACGACTCTGAAGAGGGATACATGAAGAAAAGAGAACTAGGAAAGACTCCATCGCGTCCCACATAGGAAAGCAGCAAATTTTCCTGGTACCCATTTGGGAGAAAGAACAGAACAGGCACTTAAACAATCAGAAAACAATCGGTAAGATTACAGCAATCTATTAGCATCTTTCAATAATAAACATAAATGTAAATGGCCTCAGCTCACGTACAAAAAGATGCAGATTTGAAGACAGGATTGAAAAGCTAGGTTCAAATGTCTATTGTCTCCAAGGTAAAGATGGCTACTGACTGACAGACCAACAGTCAATGATGGAAGACAAATAACCAAGGGTCTGGAAGCTAAAAACAAGCTGGGCTGTTATGCTTATGTCTGGTAAAGTACACTCAAGACTAAAACCAGTCAGAAGAGATAAAGAAATTAACTACAAAATAAGAAATGGAGAAATTCTTTTAGAGGGTCTGATAGTTATAAATATATGCACCAAATGCTGGGCCTCCGAATGTTATCAAACAAATACTAATGCACATCAGAGATCAGATAGGTTCTGACACAGTAACAGTGGGTGATTTCGGTACCCAACTCTCACCTCCAGAGAGGTCAGCAAAACTAAAATTAACGAAGAAGCCTCAGAGTTAAACTATACCACAGATCAAAAGAGCTTAGCAACTACATCTAAAATAATCCAACAAACAGACATAGAAAGTCATTTCAGGAGCCCATGGAATATTCCTTAAAACAGATTTAATCAAGTCTGACCGGATACAAAAGAATCAGAATGATTCCATGTATCTTATCAGACCAGAGTGCAATAAAACTAAAAATCAACAGAAACTACATAAATGCATCTACACTGAAGAACATACTCTTTCCTCCCCATTCACCCCAACCTTCTGACCCAGCCAAGTTTGTGTCCCTTTTCTTCAACCCTTCAAGACAAATTTTCACTGTCCGAGTAGTCTTAGATGTATGGTTTTCCCCTGGAAAATGGTCAACCTGTAGGATCGACACAGAGAAACCTGTCTCTCCTCCAGGCAGGTACACGGACAGAGATGGGGAGGAGCTATTACAGATTCCACTGAAATTCAGACAGTCACTGGGGAATACTCTAAAAAGTTATATTCCAAAAAATATTAAAAATAAAGAGGAAACAGTCAAATTCCTAGATAGAGATTACTCACCAAGAGGGCATAAGTGAGTTCAGCCCATCCATTATGATCAATGAGATCTGAAGCATCACTATGAAGTCTTTCAACAACTAAGAAAGAAAGAAAAAAGAGGACCAAACATTTGTATAATGATGTCAGATTGATCAGTGTCTCCCAGGACAGGACTTGCTGTCACTTTAAATCCCAGATACGTGTAGGACTGCACAGGTCTAAGCGCTGAGGAACATGCCTCCTGAGCACTGAAGCAAGAATACGGGCTATGCTTGAAGAAGGAAACACCCTTCTTTTTATAAATATTGCTTTAATAACAATTAACAGAGGACTATTTATGCCACTAAGCCTACCTGTCTATGCAAAATCCAAAGAAGCCAGACAAAGTGTCAATGAGGAACAGCCCCACTGAAGGACAGCATATATAGCTCTGTGTACAAAGTTGTTTCTCCATGTAATTTCTAAAAGTAGAAAGCTCACAAACAGATTAGTTAGGAAAAACCTCCAGAAATTCAAAAAACAAAAAAGAGCTGCAAAGAGAGGGAGCTGGTTCCAGCACCCACCTCTCCCTTAATCCAAACATGGCTGGCTACAATACCTTTTCACACCTAGTCAGATGTGCTCACCAGGAAGACCAAGTATATACACGATGACTCAGAATTAATGTGACAAACGCTGGACATTGTCTTTGTAAAAGACCCTGGGACAGGGACAGTGAGGTGTGTGTATGTTGAGCAGATGACTGATGGTTCTGAGCCTTATCTCCCCTAACACACCTATAAGGATGGTACAATTGTGATCATAAAAACCACTGCAGTAACCCTCCGTGTCACACTGTGTCTTCCCAAGTGGCATTAGGGCTATGCATTAGAACGTGGAGTGGAGAAGTCATGTTTTTGAGGCAATTTACCAGGCAGCAGTGTGGCTGCAGGTCTCAGGAGAGGCCCAGAGAAACCCTAGTGTATGTGTGAGTCATTTTTCCACCAGTGCTCCTTCTCTACCTCCCCATGGGGGACTCTACATAGAATGACAGGCTTGCTCTGGTCCCCTCAACTTCTGCTCAGGTGTTACCACTGGAATCATACTGGGACATACCAGCATACAACAGCCCAATGACACAAGGGGAGGAAATAAGGAACAGTCAACTCTGTCTGTCCTTCTGAAGGGGATAGTCCCAGTCTTTGGGAATAGCTGGATAAATCTCAAGACATTTTACTTTTTACTGCACACCATCTCCTGGTGTCTCAACACTGGGCTAAATCTTTGCTTTCTGTTATGGATCCACTTAGAACTCTAATATCTTAACTTTATAAAAAGCTACTAGAATGTTGGAAAGAACTGATTCATTGGTCTGATGATTCATAAGGGATCATGAAGACCCCAAATTTCTAGAAATCAAAGAGATCTTGGTTTTTTGGGTTTTTTTATTTTTTTTTTTTGAGTGTGTCAATTGGTAAAACCTAGTGGCATATGTCTTTAAAGAAAGAAAATGGCACTGAAACAGCCACATGTCACATCTCTGTCCCATTCCCTCTTCATCCTTAATGAAGTCACACACCACACACAGGCGCATGCACACACGCATGTGTACACATGCTCGAGTATCCTTACACCCACACAACAGCTTATCTGACAGGTATGTGATAAAGTGATTCTACACGATCAGACAAGACCTAGATAGCATCATAGAACTAATTAAGTATCAAAGAAAAAAGAAACATTTACATTTCTATGTTATTGAAAATAAATGTAACTATACTATTTAAACTTAAATTTTGGTTTCTAGAAATGTTTCAAATCAAAAACTCAAGCAATTTATATCTGGAAAGTAAAATTATTACACTACATATATTTTTATCAATTGCATATATAAGAAATCTGTTCTCAAAACAGCTAAAGTTAAAAAAGATGAATAACAGCAAGTGTTGAGAGTATGGGACAAGAGTTTACATTTTAAATGAGAGGGTCAAAAGAGAAAATCAATTTTTAAAAAAGTTCTAGGATTTTTCTTATGAAACGTAACATTTACCTAAAGAAATTCTATTTTAAAAACATTCCCGCACAAAACATTTACCTAAAGAAATTCTACTTTAAAAACATTCCCGCACATGTGTTTGTGTATGAGTATAATTGTGTGTGTGTGTGAAGGTGAGGGGAAAACTTTGGGTATCGTTCTCAGGAACATTATCCACTTTCTTTGAGAAAGAGTCTTTCACTGGGCCAGAGATCCCTGACTGGTCTAGGCTGGTTGGCCAGCAAGCCCCAGAGAGCATCCTGTTTCCATCTCTCCTGCTCTGGAACTGAAATTACATATATTTTTATGTTGGTTCTGGGGACCAAACTCAGATCCTTGGCTAGTACTGAGCTGTTTTCCCAGTGGCTTTTAAGTATAGTCTCAAGGGAAATAAAACCTAGGTGCACAAAAACCTATGTAAAATGTTCATCAAAACCACATTTACAACATTAGAAATGACCTGAGTATTATCTTATAGTTTCTACTGCTGCAATGAAACACTAAGACTGAAAGCAAGTTGGGGAGGAAAGGGTTTATTTGGCTTTCAAGTGTTGTCGTCACTGAAGGAAGCCAGGACAGGAACTCACATGGGGCAAGATCCTGGTGGCAGGCAGGAGCTGATGCAGAGGCCATGGAGGTGTGCTGCTGACTGGCTTGTTTGCTCAACCTGATATATATATATATATCTCCCAGGACCATCAGCTCAGAGATAGCAGCACCTATCATAAGCTGGGCCCTCCTCTATTAATCACTAATTAAGAAAATGCCTTATAACTGGATCTTATACAGGCCTTTTCTCAATTGAGATTCCCTCCCTGATGTGATATGTTATGAATAAAGGACTGTTTTGGACATGGCAGGCACCGTAGGAGTTGGGGGGGGGCACAGGGAGAAAGAGGGTGGAGTCAAGAGATGCAATCCAGTCACCCAAGGATCAAGATGTAAGGAACACAGGTAAGCCATGGGCCATGTAGCAAGACAAGTTAATGGAAATGGGTTGAATTAAGATGCAAGACCTAGTTAGCAATATGTCTGATCCATAGGCCAAGCAGAATGAAATTAGTATGTGTATATGTGTTTCTTTGGGACTTTGGGATTGCTGGGCCAGATAAGCAGTGGCGAGCAGATCTGGACCTCCGGACTGTGGGACTAGGCAGGTCAGAAACCTCCTTCTACACCTTCCTTCAGATAAATCTAGTTTGTGTCAAGCTGACACAAATCTAGCAAGGACATGTACCCAGCAGTAGAAGAATGGATGAACAGGATGAACAATCTACAGTAGTTACAGAATGGAAAACAGGCAATAAAGCGAGAAATGACTGTGTTGCTATCATCCATAACATAGGCAGACTTCAAAAATTGTTCTGATGAATGGCAGACATCAGAATACATTCTACCCAGTCTCATTTACTTAAAGTTCTAGAAAAACAGCGACAACAAAATAATCTCTGGTAGGAAAAATATTAGAACCAAGGTTGCTCTTGACTACCAGGAACAGAGACTTGCTGGGGGAAAGAATGAGGAACTTCCTTGAATGCTGACAATATTTCATTCCTTGAAAGGGGCTTGAAGTGTACAGGTGTTTGCAAATGTGAACCAAATCATATATATTCTCATATGTAAATTTGCATAAAAGCAAAGTAAATAAATAATTATTCAGCACTAATGATATACATGCTAAAGCACTTGGGAAAAGGACTACTGATACCAAAGCCATATTTAAAAATGCATTTAAAAAATCAAGATTAATAAATGGAGAAAGTAATGTGTCAATAAATAGATAAATAAAGCACACTCAGCAAGGTGTCACCTGTAGAAATGTATTCATGACAAAATTCTTCCCATTTTTAAAAGCTTTTTCATGAAGCAGGTTAGAATTTTTTTGTTACATAAAACTATCATTTTATAAAGATTAACTTTAGAGTTATTGTATGAGCAAAAGCAAAGTAAAAAGACTATTTTAGAAAGAAAATGTGAAGTTTTCCCAAGTATACCCAAACACTGATAAAAGTGCTATTTTACACATGCAGCAGAATAAAGTTTTCTCCTTTTCCTACAGAGAGAAAGGCATCCCATTAGCTCTAAGGATCCAACCTAAATGCCATCACAGGACCACATTCTTCCAGACCCTACCCCCACAACAGTTGGGTTCAAACACATTTCTCTTATTATGAAAACAGTTTGCGAAACACTAATGGGCTTTGAAACCAAGCCAGAAGATTCTCCCAGCACACAATCCCACCCTGCTCTGCAGACCTCCCTCACAGGCCTCTGAGAGTTATTTATATGAGTTTCTTATCTCTTCTCCACATCTGGATCCAAGCTTTGCTCTCAGGAGCTGCTCGGTCAACATCTGTTGAAGGTCACTTTCAATAGGTCAAAGAGGGGCCACACAGGCGACACTGTTGTCTGTCTTCGTAAAAATTATCTGTACCATTAAGAACCTCTTATTTGCATTGGCAAAATACTATGATGATCGAAACTGCATAAAATTAAATCTAATCCCTCCCTTCTATACAGCAACAGCCTGATGGTGAGGTGAGGCTGCCTCCTGTGACATAGTGGGTTCTATGAATTACTGTGTGATTTGGAAGAAGTGGTTTGGAGGAAGTGGTTTGGAGGAAGAATGCCTCTGTGTCTCACATTCTTTTTCCTTAAAATGAGAATGATACACATTCTTAATTAAGGAAAATGATACATTGAGGAGCTGGGTAGATGACTTGGTTGGCAAAGTTCTTTCTATATAATATGAGGCCATGAGTTCAATCCCCATAACCCTTATAAAAAGCCTGGGTGTATGTATTGGTTGCCACTTATAACCCCACTGATGGGGAGGTAGAGGCAGGTGACTCTTTGGGGCCTCACATTATACCCTGTGAAATTACTTCACATAGTAGCAAGCACCTAAGCCATGTTAGCCTATCATTATTATTTTTTTCTTATGAGAACACCTGTTTTTAATACACTGGTAAAATACTAAGTGTGATAGAAATACCATAATATTTACAATTGGACAAATTTAATAAATCATAGCTCTTTTATTTAAAAGCTTCACTCAAAGTTCTCAGGTCAAAACTGAAAAAGTTAATTTTAAATGTAGCACTTCTACACACAGCTTTTGGTATTACATAATCTACCTTATGCTTTCCCTGTATGTGTCTATGCCAAGTTCTAAAGTCACCTGCCGCAAACCCTTCCTGAGAAGTATAGAGAACACACGTGCTTAGCAGTTATGGTTTGAACCTAAAATGACGCCTCAGACTCATGTTTTGAATGCCTGATACTTTGGTGATGCTGACCTGCCAGGCTGTAGAGCCCTTGGGAAGTGAGGCCTAACAAGTAGGTCAAAAGGGGTCTTTGAAGGTTATAGGCCAGCCCTTGCTTACAGTCTAACTACCCTTCTCTTTTGGTCTGCCATGATGTGAGTAGCATGTCACATGCCCACTGCCACAGACTGAGTGGGTCTGCTATATTTACCTGAACATAATGGTTTTAACCTCTCAGAAATCGTGAGACAACATAACCTCTCTTTGCTTAAGTTTATTCTGATAGGAATTTTAGTCACAGTGGCACAACAGTAACTAACATGGCAGTTTTCTTCTTCTTTGAAATACTTAGTGTCAGGATAGTCAGCCTCTGTTCACTGGAGCAGGCATGATCCAACATACACCGTGGTAGTGCCATCACCCCACATCCACACCTTTACCTCTGAATTCTACAAATAAATCATGGCGAACTGAGGAGGTGGCTCAGTAGCTAATGTGCCTATCATACAAGCATGAGGACCTGATGTCTGGATCCCCAGAAACTATGTAAAAAAGTGGGACTTGGTAGTGTGTGTCAGGAACTCCAGAACTGGAGGGGAAGAGAGAGGCAGATTCCAAGGGCTCACCTACAGCCAGTCTAACTGAAACAGTGAGCTCCAGGCTCAGTGAGAGACCCTGTCTCAAAAATAAGGTGAAAGCTATTGAAGAAGACACCTGATGTTGACCTCTGACCTCCCCACATATGCATACACACAAACACATACATACACTATATATACAACTATTTTTTTTTAAGTGGAAAAGGGACTTGGAGATCTTCTCTGGATCTAAATTTATAAGTCTACCTTCTAAAACTTTATTAATAAGAGAGTATAATCAATAACCCAACAAAGTCCTCATCTAAATTACTTGTAAAATGATAATGGTCAATAAATAATTAACAAAACAGCATATGTTACTCCTAAGAAAATATGAAGACATAATGTTCACAAAGTTGAATTTCTTCTGTGAAATAAATTTCCATTTAAAAACACCTCGACAGACTCTATCATGACAATATAGCGTGCGGATGCAGCCCTCCTCCACAGAGCCGAAACCCTTATCCACTGAGACTGGGAGCCTCCCTGGTTCTGAAATCTGAAGACTTACTGATGTGAGTCACCCGAGGGCCACAGGCCAGATTAACCAGTGGTTAGTGTCTTTTGTTCAGCTCTGCCGGGATGACATTGAAAAAATAATTTTCCCATCACAAATGCAGCATTTTATTTTTCTGTTTAAATCCTAAACTCAAGAAAACACGTCAAAAAAAAATGAAGGTATTCATCTGACTTAAAAAAATAGGTATTACTTTCCTCCTTGAGTTCAGACTTCTCTCCTGTGGGGGAGAGCTGAATGCAGGACGGACAGGATGGTTCAATGACATCAGCTTGAGCAAACTCACTTGCAAAGCATCTGCCCCCCAGGCCTTCTTTTCCTGTTCTACTTTTGACTTTGCACAATTCCAAATCATCTTGCAGCATGTAGATAAAGGAATTTTTTAAATATTAGACAAATATATTAGACATTCATTTGACCATTTTACCCTCTCAAACAGATTACCTAATATAAGATAACTTTACCTAACTGGCTCCGGAGGCATCATCTGCAGCCGCAAACTGAGACTGGAATCACTACAGTACCAGTGCTGCCTAATCTATGCTTTAGTGGCTCAAATAACTGATGTCCAAATGGCCTTATTCTGCCCAGCTCTGCATTTCTGGGAGCATAGAGTGAGGTGAGGTGTAGCTTATGTTATCCTTAATACAACCTCCGCTGCACACTGTGGGTGGACAGACATACCTAGAGGAAACATGGTGGGCTGCCAGGAGCTACCCTTTCTGTCATGTGAGTAGTTCACCTTACTTCAAAGATTCTTGGCTAATTACATAAAAGGATGCCAGTGAATCTCCTAGTTCATTTATTTCCCAACTAGATTATAAGATGTAGAAGGGTAGAATATGTTAAAACTCATGAGCTTGATAATCCAACTGTCTATGTTCCCCAATGTGAGCCCATGAGTTGTATTTAGAAATTACAGTCTTAGGTTAAGGAAGGAGTGTAGCCCGTTGGCTGCTCTTCGTGATAGCCCTTCCTCCATTCCATTGCTTCCCTGTCTTTCAGCTGAATACAGTATTGTGAACTGAAGTTCAAGTTTGGTAAAGAATAGGCCTCTCAGAAAGAGAAGCAGCCAAAAGTTCACTCAAATGTTCCAGCAGATGGTAGATTTTTCTGAGATGCCAGAAAAGTTAATATAGTGCTACAAAATACCTTTCTGTCATATAATAACAAAATAAAGGTCATGTGACAAGAGTCTGAGCACCAAGTCCTTCAACTAATGCTGAGCCTTCTTTTGGCATGTGTTGCTGGGCTTCAAAATGACATCCTGGTAGAGTATATTCGAACAGCTCATCCTTGGAGAAGAATCTATCAATTCCCGCAGTGTGGCTGTATAAGAGGCTTGGTGTTGTTAGTCAATTCTTTCAAATAATGTCTTCTGTACAGTTCCTACCAAATGATATTATATACTCTGGTACAATGCAGATGAAACATCTAAAACTATTAAGTCAGATTCCTGAGAGAGTTTACAGTCACATGGCCACTAACTGTTGCATTGTGTAAGTCACTTTGCAGACTTAAAGCAGCCATAGCAAGGGAAGCCAACTCTTAAATTTTATCATGAATATTTAAAGAGCAATGAAATAGCAAGAAATGTTGTAGATGTTTCTTTCCCTAGACATCCCAACACAGCTTCACCTACTAAGGGAGGTATCCTTGAGTCCCAAGAACTAGCTGTAATCCTAGAGTGGATGGTTTCTGTATCTTTGAGGTTTTGGTAGCTTCCCTGAAGTAAGAGCCAAACTCTGTTTCTATACAATGTTTGTTCAAGCTACGATTCAAGATCATTTCTGTAATAAAAGCAAAGCTCATACAAATTGGATTTCAGAGGAAGTATACAAACGTCCTAAAACGCATGCAGCTAAAAGGACGTCAGGCTACACCTTGGTATATGCTTCCGTGTCTTCAACTTTCCCCCAGGCAGCACTGACAATATGTGCCAAACAATTCACAATTAGCTTACACAGGCACAGTGAAATCAGACCAGTGCTTGTCTTGCTTGTATACAGATCTAGGAGAGTAGAGAAAACATGAATTGATTAACTATGTTAGGAGAATGACAGACACCAAGAAGCACTGAAGAAGTTGGCAAGCTAAAGGTACCCTCAAATGATAAGAGAAATTGTCCATTTCTTTAAAGACCCATCAGCAAGTCAGGTGATGTGACAGAGACTTCTGATACAGGAGTTGAGATTGACACTTTAAAATGCCACCCTTACCAGAAATAGCAAATCAAGAAAGAAATCTAAAGGGAACAGTATCCATCTTCCACTGAAACCCTAGGATACACCTAAACATAAATAGTCTCATAGGCTGGTCATTTCACTCTTGCTACATGGAAAATTCCATTTCCAGAGGTTTAGCAGTAAGACCTTAATAAAAAACATGGTCTTAGACCTGAAATCAGGAGGGTTATTTGCCCCCTTCATAATTGTTTTTCAATTGAAGCCATGCCTTTTCTTATTTTATAAATGCATGGATTCATTATTTCCATGTATTGCTATTTCAACTACAAAACAAAACAAAAAACCCAACCTGCCCTCAGAAAATAACGGCCTCATTGAGGCACAAGTATCATTCATTAAAGAAGCTGATTCAAAAACCAGTGGGGAATAAATGAAAGAGGCTATCACTCAGCACTGATGACCTAATGTCCTATACACCCCCCTCCTACTGAGCCTTATGGGTCTTTTGGTACCTTGTCAATGCCTTCCTTCCATAACATACATTACTAAATTCACACCCAATTCCTAATGGTCATATTTTACTGTCAGCTGTGGGGTGCAGCAATGCATTTAAAAGATGCCAGCCAGCTAGCTATTCAGCAAGCACTGCATATGAAAACCGTCAGCATCGTTAACTAAACTCAGACTGGCAACAGAAACCAACCAAGAGGATATCGCGTGGAAGTCAAGGTCTCCTAGTCCCAAGTTCCAAAGGGTGGGGAAGAAGGGTGAGGCTGGACCCCTAACAGGATCCTGGGATGGAATGCTCCTTCAGTCTGTAGGGCTAACTTAGTAGGGTACACAGCTTTCTGCCAGGAATTAGGAATCTTGGCAAGGGTCTGAATGACTGCAGGAGCTCACAGAAGCCCAATGAAAGCCCCTCCCTAACCAAATTAACCCGGGGCAAAAGGTGCCCTGGATAGATTCACAGATGCTCATCTGTCGGCCTTAGTTACTCCTCAGAAAAAGGCCAGCAACGGAGAAACACTAGACCTTGTCTCCACAAAATCATGTCAAAGAAGATCCAGGGTTGTCCTCAAATAAATTCTGATTTTTTTTCTTTTTTAAAACGTGTGGCCGTTCCTGGTGGCGACCACATTACTTGTGTGGCTGGAAAGCAGATTTGCAAGAGGCCAAAGATTAGACAAAAGGCAAGAGCTGGCGACAGACAGACATGGAAATGGTTTTAAGTGATTAGGGCTTCTCAGTTCCAATTCTCTTCTCTTCTCACGATGATTCCTGTGGCTGCCCAACAAATCCCTAAAGATCTGGAAACCATGTAGGATAAGGGGGTGGGGGGGGAGAAGACCCCGAAACTTTCCTAAACTGCGGCAGGAGATCTCGGGTCGCCAGGGCGCAAGGGGCACCCTGGGGCGGCGGCCGCCCCCTCCCTGCTACAACAAAAGGACCGGGAGCAGCCTTCAAGCTAGGGCTCCAAGACCGGAGCTCCGGGGACCCTGGAGAGGAAAGGAAGAGCGGATAGCGAGCTCCACGTCGCCCTCTCCCGCGGCAGTGGCTATGGAGCCAGCCGCGTGTCCGAGTCATGCATAAAGGAAAGCACCTCGGATGTAAGCAGAAAAGTCACCAGCGGCTGCCACCTAGGCGACAGTCAGAACAGCTGGTGCCACCCAGATCCCCAAGGAGCATCTGCGCCGCGGGCCCAGCGTGTTCCCGGGGCGGCGCCGCCCCCCGGGTATCGCGACGTGGGGGCTGCAGGACCACGGTGCAGGTCGAGCTGCTGGGCCTCCTCCATAATGCGGCCCGGGTCCAGCCGCCACGGCTGCCGCGCCAGGCCTGGGCGCGACACAAAAGCGGACCCCCAGCCCCGCCGCCGCCCACCGACCTTGGGCTCCCGCGCCGGGTTCCCGCAGCGTCTTGGTGACCGCCTTCCAAACGTGGCAGCCGAGCAGGCAGAGCAGCAGCGCGGCGGACCTGCTCATCTCCGCGCCGCGGCCGACGCGGGCCGCTTGGGCTCGCCACTCTCGGTCACGGGCGGCCGGGCGCCGCGCCTCCCTCCATGGCGCTGTGGCTCCGCGCGCCCGGCCAGCAGCCCGATTGGCCGGGGCCCCGCAGCCGGCCGCTCCCTCCTCCGCGCCCCGCGCCGGGCTTCCCCCGATCACCGCGGCCGCTCAGCCGGCGCCTTAACCCCTTCCTGCCCCGCCCCGTGCCCGCGGGGAGCGCACGGGCCCCGGGCCCGTGGTGCCACCTGGCGGTCGCTGCTCTGCAGGAGTCCCCCCACCCACCTACCCACTCCACTCCCCTACTACTGGTCCCTGACCCTGGCGCTCTGCGCCCCAGGGCTCCCATTCCCGGCGATGGTTCCCGCAGGCCCCAAGCTTTCGACGTCATGCTCCGTTACCTGAGGGTCCACGGGAAGTATCGAGTCTAGGGTGTGACCTCCCATCCTGCAGCTGTCCAAGCCACTGTTCTGACTTCCCCCAGGGTAGATTTGACAGCCAGTCTTACTGGTAGGGTGATAATACCTAAACCAGACTGCAGAAGGCCCAACGCCACAGGTTCAATCCTGCTTGTATAGCATTAGGAGAGAAGGATTACCAAGTTTTCACTGATAGAGGCCCTGGGTGATTTCTCCTCTTCCCCATCTTCATTTTATGAAAGAAAAAAAACCCGACGGCGTGTAAAAACAGCGGAGAAGGCTATTCAGGATCATCGCAATAGGAATTGTTCCAGTGGGATTTTGCAGCAGGGGAGATATATTTTGCTGAACTTGGGACTCAGCAAGGACAATTGTTTACAAGCAAGGAGCAGTGTGTGTGTGTGTGTGTGTGTGTGTGTGTGTGTGTGTGTGTAGCATTAGGAATAGGGATCTAGCTAAAGCCACCCAGGAGAACTCTTACTGAAGGCAGGTCAGTGTCCTCAGACACCACTTGTGGGCCTGTGAAGCATGCCCAGATATCGGGGATGATTGCATATTTAGGATGGGGTGGTGTTGCTAAAGCTAAATTTTGCAAGAAGGGAACAAATGAACCCAAGAGATCAGAGGTCTAATCAGAGAATCTTTGTCACACCTTACATTGATTTGGCATACTGTCCTATGCTTTTGATACCAGGACTCAGGAGGCTGAGGTAGAATGCTCTTATACTCTTGGTTAGGCCGAGTTACATAGTGAGTGAGACCTTGTCTCAGAACAACAAAGGCAGAGATCATTCTATTTACAGATGAGAAAATAGAAGCTAAAGAAGTCTAAGGAACCTGTTCTGAGGCACACAGCAGGCCCATGGGTGAGACAGCTAGTTTGAACAGCCAACTTGACGATCTAGAATTGTCTAGGAAGGAAGGTAGTGTGTGTGTGTGTGTGTGTGTGTGTGTGTGTGTGTGTTGTGTGTGTGTGTTATTCTAGATTGAGTTGGCCTATGAGCATGTCTGTGGGAGAAAATTGTGTTACTTGAGGTAGGAAGATCTGCCCACTGTGAATGTCACCATTCCCTAGGCAGGAGAACTCTGAAGTGTGTATGACGGAGAAAAAGAGCTGAGCACTAAAATGCATACATCCATTTCTCTCTGTTCCTGATTTTGGGTGTGAGATGATGAACCCCTTCACATTCCTGTCACGGTGGCATCCTTGCTACGATGAACTATAACCTGGAACTGTGGGCTGAAATAAATTCTTTTGCACCTAAGTTGCTTTGGTCATGGCATTTTATCACAGCAATGGGGGCGGGGGCAGTAACAGAAGAACATTCTAATAAAATCAGTTCTGTTCCAAAGTCAAAGCTCTTTGCCTAAATCACCAGATTAAGTCAAAAAATGCCACCTTCAATGCAGTGACTTCCCTATGTTTACAGTCTTGCATGTGTGTTTTCCCATAAACCCTCACACCCACCCTTTCCCTCTAGTGCATCCCTAACCAGCACTGTAGTGAATCTTTATAGTCCACTTGCTGGGGATGTCAACTCTGAGGAAATCTACTCCAGAATCACCATGAGCCAAGAGCTGCTTCCAGAACAGGAGGCCAAAAGGAGGGTCAACACTGCAGTTTTATTAAGTGACGGCAGGCACTTAATGCATCACAAAGACAATGAAGAATGGTGCTGGTCCAGATGACTTTTCATAAACAAATTCTTGTGATACACATTAAAAACTAAAAGATGGCAATGTCCATATGGTTTGATAGTTACCTTCATGGCCCAATCTATAATAGGTATAAATTGTATACCTGTATAGGTAACAGATCATCAGGGAGACAGAAAGAAACCCAGCTAGGAGAAGGAAATGAGAAGCATGCTGAGACCTCACCTATTGGGTGCCAGCCCACAGGGACAGAGTACAGACCAGCTAGATGGCTGAACAGGGGGAGGCTACTCCTAACAGAGGTTAAAATGAAACCTCTCCAGAGTTGAAACTCATCCATCAAAACACTCTTAGAGAGCTGAAGAGAAGGCTCAATGGGTAAAGTACTTGCTGTGTGAGTGTGAGCATCTGGGTCTCAATCTCCAGAACATGTTTAAAAGCTGGATTCAGCAATGCTTCCCATGTTCCTAAGGCAAGATAGAAAGAAGAGATGGGAGAATTTCCAGAAGCTTATGAGCTAGGTAGCCTAGTATACAGAGTAAGAAAACCCAAAAGAACATGCAAGTTGGAAAGATAGAGCCCGCACCTAAGACTGTCTTCTGATTGCCACATGCACCATGAAAACCTTGCCCCTGTGCACACAAGCACACACAACACACACACACACACACACACACACACACACACACACACTTGATAAATTTAAAATCTGGGATGTTTGTGTGCACATGCAAACATGTGTGGTGTGTACATGTACACATCATCTTTAGATGTAGTCTTCAGGATGTTGTCTACCTTGTTTTTTGAGACAAGGTCTACTCACTTTTTCCTGTAAAGTACTTACTTGTGTAAGCTAACTGGTCAACAGGCCTCAGAGATCCCTGTGTCTGCCTCCCTCAGGCCAGGTCACCGCACAGCTTTGTTATGAGTTCTGGGGGCTGAAGTCAGGCCTTCACAAGGCTAGCACTTTGTCAAACGCCAAAGCCATCTCCCTAGCCCAAAGGATTCTTAATATATGCTACTCACTAGAATATTTTCTCATAATGACTTCTTTGATTGATAATGTTTCTATTTTATAAATGAAAAGACAAGATTTAGTACTATTAAATAATATGCCACAAATACAGTACCAGTCTATTGGCTGCAAGCTTGAACTGCCTATAGCATGTTACCTCCAAGAACAAATAGAAAGCAAATGGCTCATTACTACCAGCAGTGTTCAAATGTTTTAACAATTCAGGTCCAGTAAGATCTCAGTCTAGCTCCCAATGTGGTGTCAGTGGCCATTTCTAGGCTTTAATGGTGCACTGTTGATGTATAGGATGCTATAGTTTAGGAACCTGTCCAAGGAGCATACAGGGCCTTCAGCAATATCTTAGGAGTTTATCATGATTTCAAATAATGCTGCTAAGAGCAAACTCAACTGTTTTAAGATGCATTTTTTTCTAAGCCTCGTTGTTCACTCAGGCTTCTGGTGTGTGTGCTGCTGCCATATAGTTCTAACACATTTAAAGGGACAAGAAGTCTTAATAAAGACTATGATCTTAAGTACAGATGTTTGAATGTCATAGTTGTTATTATTACTTTTACTGTTACTGTGTGTGTAAATGAAGCTTTCATGGAGAATCTGGCCTTTAAAGTCTATGTACCTTCTTAACAACACCAAGGCCTATATAATTTCTAATCATAGAAAAAACAGTTTGGGGACCAGTGCCCTATTCTATTTTGCAAATGCCTCTGAGAAACAGAAAGAAGTTAAATGAGTTGCAGACTGCACGCTGCAAGCCGGCCCCCAAGCCAAGGAGAAAGCCAGCCCAGAGAAGCATTCTCTCATCTCATGGATATTTTCCAGTTTCTTGGGTGGGAGGCTAAAAAAACCACAAATTCTGCACCATTGCACAAGCAAATACATTAGCAAATCATGCATCTAGTATTATGTAAGAATGAAATAATCACATTTATCCTTTACTGGAATAAAAAGAAGTTGGTTTTTACCTTTTTCTCATGTTCCGATCATCAGACACCCACTCAGCAACTGCAAGAGGGGGAGAGTCCTTAGGAGGGCGTGTTTGCAGAACAATGGAAGTCGGGAGTGTTCTTTCCTTCTAGAACTTTTCCTGTTGCTCTTATTAAAATTGCTCATTGTTTGAGTAGAAATGACTTATGACTGTACTTACTTGAAGTTGCTTGAGTGTGCAGTATTTTATTTCAGTTTTTGAGGCTTGTGCCAAAAGAAAGCAAGCTCTATGTAGAACTTTTTCCTGCCTGAATTTTCCAGAGACCTTGACTTTAGAACTATGCATCAAGGTTTCTCAGCACAGGATTATTTGTTCTACAGAGCTCCTTCCTGGGGTTGGCACCCCTGTGGAGGGATTTTAATTGTCTGAGTCCCCTTGCAAAGCCTTTATGCTTTCCCCATTTCCTCTCCCAGTCCCTGGTCCAGACCCGCCACCAGAATCAGAAGGTGCTAGCAAACATCTAACTTATAATGAGCATTGTGCAGGTCAGGAAGTGTGGCATGGAGGAGTACTGTTTGCTGACATTTTTATTGAAGCTTAGATTAAATCTACAAAATTAAAACAAAGTTAGGAATTGTAAGGGCTTCACATTTCAGTTTCAACTCCTTTGCTAACTGGTTTATTTTTTGGAATGGTGAAGGCTACAGGTGCAGTTCAGTTGGTAGAATGCTTGTCTGACATTTGGACAGCCCTAGGTTTCACACCCAGCATTGCACAAAACTAAATGTGGTGGTGTATGCTTTTAGTTCCAGTATTTGGGAGGTAGAGTCTGGAGGATCAAGAATCCAAGGTCATTCTTGGCTACATGAGGAATATGAGGTCATTCTGGGCGACATGAGAGCCTGTCTCAAAATAGTTAAGTAAATGGAAGGCAAGGGGATCACTGTTGGGAGAACTTCTGTATTTAGGTGAACACTAATTTTGGTCTGTTATTGTGGGGCTCAGATCTACATGTAAATCTTGTGCTTTTCCTACAGTCTTTCTTTCTAGACAAGCTACAACTTTCTTTCCTTCATGTAGCTTCCCAGCGAGAAGAGACATATCATCCAGCAGAATTCTGTGAAGAAATGCATGGTGGCAGCTTTGTGGGAGAATTTGTGACTATAGATGAGGCAGCTGATTTGAGTCTCTGCTTCTGTATCTGCAGGGCCCTGGATAGTGGGATACTTTACAGATCCTTCATCAATAGGCTTTACCATTGGGAAAAGCATCTGGGGCTAGTGCCAATGGGGAAACCAATTCGCTCAGCAGTTCTTTTCAGGTCAGTGCTAGCCTTTGAGTGCCAAGGAGAGGTGCCCAGTTCTGCTTTTCTCTGACTCTCTGACTTGCAACAAGGTGAGCTCAAAGGGAGGAGGGAGGAGGGAGATTGAGTGTTGCCGCTCTAACCGTGAGGTAACCATGAGCTCTGTGACCCTGGATCTGGATTTAAAGAGAGAAACAGGAAATGAGATGTTGTTGATAATACACACACACACACACACACACACACACACACACACACACACACACACACCCTTAAAGAGGATAGAGAGATAACTTAGTCAGTAAAGTGTTTGCTATGTAAGCAGGAGAGCCAGCCGTCAATTCCTAAAACCCACAAAAAAAAGCTGAGTGAGATGTACATGCTTATAATTCTAGCATTGGGAAATGGTGGCAGATGAATCCATTGGGCTTGTTGGGCACACAGTCTAGCCTATCTGGTGAGTTATAGGCCAGTGGAAGACTGTGTCTTAAAAAACAAGATGGATGGTGCTCAAGAAATGATAGCTGCCCCCACATGCCTGTACAAGTACCTGCACACACACACACACACAGGTGTACCTGCACACACACACCGGTGTACCTGCACACAGACACAGGTGTACCTGCACACACAGGTATACCTGCACACACACAAGTATACCTACACACACACACAAGTGTACCTACACACTCATGAACACATCTTTCAGATCCTTGCAATTGCTTGGTCTTTTCTACTATCTTCTACATTACCTGTTGCTCTGAGTTGATCTATAAAATAATAATAATTATTATTAATATTGTGTATGTGTAAGGGCATGTGCATGTGTGTGGAGGTCAATGTCAGGTATCTTCCTTAATCACTCTCTCCACTACGTTTTTTTCTTTCATTTTCTTGAGCAGGGTCTTCTAGTGAATCTGTAGCTTGTTGAGTTGGCTTGACTGGCTGGCCAGCCAGCAAGCTCCAGGGTCTTCCCCTTTTTTGTGTTTCAGTGCCATAGTTAAAGCCACTGCACCTGGCTTTTCTATGAATGCCTGGGATCTGAACTCAAGCTCTGAGTCTCTTTTGTAATACTACAAAGTATGATAATATTTAGCATTATAATAAAATTTAGTATTATAATAAGAACTTAGCACCAAATACTGGGGGAAAACTGGAATATCAGAGAGACAGAATGGGAACAAACAATTGCCAGTTGCCACCCAGTGAAGTTCTCAGACTGAATAGGGTTTTATCTTCATGGGTCCTCAGTTTGATTAGTTGCTCAGATAGAATCCTGAACTTCTTTTTTTGTCTTGTATTTCTTTCCCTGTCCAGATATTCCTAGAGCATGGATTAAAGGTGTATGCTACCACTGCCTGGCTGTTAGGCCTTAAGGCCTGGGTCACTACTCCCTGACTTTCAAGGCTTGGCTCTATGGGTGGCTTGTCCTCAGTTGTTTCAGACTATTTTTTATTAAATATACAATATATTACCTCAAGTCTTTTTGCTTCCAGGGCAGGCACTTTCCCAGCTGAGTCATTTCCCAAGCCCCAGACAGTACTTATTTATCCAGCTTCTGGTAGTGTACACTCATTACTTTCATTAATTGATCAACTCCCCAAGAGCAAGATATACATCTCACCATCTCTTCAGTACCAAGAAAAAAAAATATTTGGCACAAAGGCGATCACTGTAACCATCATTCTCTGATGATGTAGCTCAGTGGTACAGCGCTTGGTGAGAATGCTAGAGGATCTAGGTTCAACCTCTAGTACTTCAGTAAAATATGTCAAACAAACACCCATGAGTTGAAGTGAAAAAATTCCATCTTATAGTGAAGAAAACATTTCCTTCTCATTTTTCTAAATATGCTATGGACTTGCTACCCTGAACAAATCAATAAATTGGCAAATATTTATGGAGTTATGACCATGAATCCAAAGTAAAGATAAAGTCAAGACTGTCTGTACCCCCATTTTGGGCTCATCTCATCTTTTAGAACATCCATGTCACTGCTGTGTTTTTCCTAAACATTTATTTTAATTTTTTTTACAATATGTGTCTGTGTTGGTGTCTTTATATGCCACACATGTGACTGCCTGAAGGACCTAGAGAAGGGTGTTGGACTCCCTGGAACTGTAATTTCCGGGCAGTAATATACTGGAAAACCAACTCACACCTTCTTGAAGAGCAAGTGCTCTTAATTGTTGAGTCATCTAACTCCAATGGATTAAAGGTGTATGCTACCACTGCCTGGCTGTTAGGCCTTGAAGGCCTGGGTCACCACTCCCTGACTTTCATGACTTGGCTCTATGGGTGGCTTGTCCTCAGTTGTTCCAGACTATTTTTTATTAAATTTACAATATATTACCTCAAGTATTTTTTATTAAATATACAATATATTACCTCAAGTCCATTTATTTGTGGTGAGTATGCCCCTGTGTGTGTGTGTGTGTGTGTGTGTGTGTGTGTGTGTGTTCAAGTGCATGTGCAAGGTCAGGTTCTCTTCAAGGCCAGCGAGCACTTTTAACCACTGAGTTATATCCCCAGACCCAGTAGGCAATTACTACTCTTCAAAGATCTTTCCTCAATTAGGCAGGTGCCACTTCTTCAGTCTTGAGCCAAGTCTGACATCTGGTTCTGAATAATAGCTAGAGATAAAGATAAACATGTTAGTTTCCACCCTTGGGCTAACCCTAAGTCACCTAAGCTGAGGGGAGAAAGTGTAGATTCTTGAGCAAGATACATGTTCATTATCAGATGCTGGTTTGATGGTAGCATGGGCAAGCATCACATTGTGCTTCACTGGGGACCTATTTGCAACTGTTTCAGAGAGGCAGACAGTGAGACTTTAAAAAAAGTTGGAGAGAGGCAAGCTTTTCCAACTGGAATTAATGAGTGAGGGGCTGAAGCCAGCAGCTGTTGGCAGCCATTCTGCTTCCATGAGGTAAGAACTTAAGCTTGGACCCCAAGAGAAGGGAGCAGAATTAACAGATGAAAAGAGAGAGACCAGTCCTTAAATCCAACCAATATCCGAAGTTACCTCTTTCTGGGGTTTCTTCACATGTCAATCCAATTATTTCCTTTTATTTTTTTTAAATCATTTTAAACTAGACTTTCTATACTTAAAGCCACAAGAATCCAGCCAATTTAGAGATCAGAAATGGTGGGCAGACATCATTCAGTGGTTCTGGATGCTGCTTGTTGGATTGGGTGGCACTGAATTAGTTCCCCAAGTCCTTGACTATGATTGCTTTCACAGTGAGAGCCATATCCCAGAAGACCAGCCTCCTCCTTCTGTGAGGCAGTCAAGCACATGACAGGGCTGGGAGGTGAGCTCATTGGGCTAAGTAACTACCATACAAGCATGTAGACCTGAGTTTGGATCCCCAATATCCATGTTTTTAAAAGGGTAGTGATTGCACCTATACCCCAGCACTGAGGAGTGGGGACAGGCAGATCCTGAGACCTTATAGCTAGTCAGTCTAGCTGAAATGGCAAGTTTGCAATTCAGTGAGAGACCTACCTGTAGCATGAATTCTGGTTGTATTGAAAGAAACTCAGAGCCAGATATTGGGGAAAGGGTAAAATATCAGAGAGAGGAAACACCACAGTCAAATCTCATCCAGCTATCTTCTAGTTTCCTTGGCCTTACTCCTGGTGACTTCTCAATTGCTGCTGTTTTCCTAAGCCAGCCTTAAATACCCTTCTTTCCTAGCTGTATCTCATCCAGGTTAAGATTAAAGGTGTGAGCTACTCTGGTAGTCAGCTTTGAACTCACAGAAACACAGAAAGTTCTGTCTCTGGAGTTATGGGATTAAAGATCACCACTCTTGGCTTTCCCAGTGTTGGGATAAAGGTATGTGCCATTGAAGCCCAGCTGTTTGGCCTTGTACTCACAGAGATTCTTTGGATCCCCGTGCTGTTTGAGGTACCACTGCTCTGTTATCCCTGGAACTCCCAGAGCTATTTCTGCCTAGTTTGACTGTGGGTTGATCTCTTGATATTCCAGGTTTTATTAAATATGTAACATATCACCACACCTACCTAAAAAATAAAATGAGGAAATGATTGAAGAAAAAACTTTGAGGTCAACCTTGGGCTTTTATGAGCACTCTTCACGGATGAGTTAACCCACATCCACACCCATTCCCACCACAAAATCAACATCCCAGAATCTATGATATCTCTGGTCAATTACTTATTTCACATCAAATGAAAGCCCCTAAAAACATGACAGCTTTATTGGTATATTAGAGTGAACACTTTTATTATGGATTGAAATCTAACCCATAGTTTTCTCTTTAGCTTTGTCTACATACTTGGTTTTGTGCACAATAATTCACAACACACCACCACCTGGTGAGTTGCCTTCTGGGTAAAATATAGGAGTTCTGTGTGAACTCTCACATGTATGAGTGTGCGTGTGTGTGTGTGTGTGTGTGTGTGTGTGTGTGTGTGTGTGTGTGTATGTAACAGAGACAGAGAGAGAGAAAGAAAGAGAATCACAGAAACCTGTCTAATACACTGGATATTTTAGAACCAGCTATGGTTGGAGACTATGTTTCCAAAGATGGCTATCATATTGGCCAGTAAACATAGAACATAGAGAAGTTAATTAAGCATAATAAACAGGCAAAGCAGGAAACTATGATTTTTCCTGTCTTCAACCCTTCCATTACAGAGGAAGGAAGGGCCAATCAACAAAGACCGGAACATAAGAATGGGAGGCTGGACTGCAAGAGCTGGGCAGACAGACAGAGGCGAGCCATAAACTTACTCCTCCATGGGAGTTTCAGACCACACCTAGGGTGGGTGAAGGTCAAGGAAAATAAGATGGCCTACAAGCAGATTAACCATGCAGCATTGGTCAGTAGGTATTCCCAAATAGCTTTTGGGAATTTAGTAATCCATTGTAAAATCTAAAGACTGCAGGAATAGATCTTAGACGTTATGGACAGGAACACAAGGAGGACATGGGTGAAGGATTAGAAAGAGAACCCTTCCTACTGTTATAGAGAGTTAAGACTCATGAACTGATGGGTTCCAGGCTCTGGGGAAGTGTTTGGTGGGTAAAGCTCCACTATAATAGGATCCCAGCTCGCATGTAAGACACCAGGCACCGTGACATGTGTGTCTGTAATCCTACTACTAAAGGGTGGAAACAAACAGAGCCCAGGAACCCACTGAAGAGCTAATTTAGTGAAAATGGCAAGTTCATTGAGAACTGTTTCAAAAAAAAAAAAAACAGGATGGAAAGTTTTAAACAAATACAACCAATGTCAACATCTGGACTCCACACATGCACCCAGGATGAACACGCACACACACATACACACACACACACACACACACACACACACACACACACACTCACACACTTAAAAAAATAAGTTTTACTTCAAAGATTTCAGTATAATTACAGTATTGAGACTTGGAATAAACTAACATTTCTTAGTATTGAAGAGGCCAGAACTTTCTATGTGGATGTATTAGCTTCTCCTTATCAGAGGAAACAAATTGGGGGAATGGGTATTTTGGCTCACAGTTTCAGAGAGAATTCAGTTCGCCCTGACGAGGAAGGCATAGCAGGGAGACATGGTGGGGAAGTGGAGGGGAAAACATGGAGGGATTGGGAGGAAGGCATGGAGGAGACATGGGGGATGTGGGGAGGAAGGCATGGGGGAGACTTGGTGGGGGAGTGTATGCATGGGGAGATATGGTAAAGGAGTTGGGGGAAGGAATGGGGGAAACATGGTAGAGGAGTGTGTGTGGGGAAGGCATGGGGGGAGTGTGGGGTGGCAGTTGTTGACAAGGTACAGAATAGGAAACAGAACAAATCAGAACCGGAAGTGGGTATACTCTTCAAAGCCCCATTGCTAGTGTGCTACTTTTGCCAACCAGGACTCATTTCCCTCAAAATAAACTCCACTGCCCCCGAAAATAGAACCATTTAAAAAACAGAAGTCCATGGGGGACCTTTAAAATTCAAACATTTGACAGTGGTTTTGAAAAGATCTAATGCCCTTCTCTCAGAAATAGCATCTTGAAGTGTGAGGCACTAAGCAAGTCGGAAATCACCACCTCTTTCTTATACAGCTGCAGAATGCCATGCCTCCTATTACATATAAAATGTGGCCTTAGCCAGAACAAGACTGGCCTCTGCTAAATGCTGGCGTGTGGAAACAGGTCGTGTGATGTTTCCCAGGAGGAAGAGCCTTTGCCTTTCCCCCCACAACCTGAACATAGTTGCTCACATCTGTTCGATGACTCCCCCACTGAGCACCATCTGTTCCTGAGAAGGAAGAAAGAAGCTGTCTGGTCGAGGAACCAGCATGCATATAGCATCACAAGGGGCTCTGGGGCCCAGCTTACGAGGAATGAACTCCAGAGAGCCTCCTCACACCCAGTTGGTTAATACTAAAATCACCGAGCCAAGGGAGAATAAGAGGTAAACAAAATCTCTTTCCTATAGCTATGAAATTGGTCCCTAAAGTAAGCACAGGCCTCAGGTCCTGAGAGTTGGAAGGCAGGAAATTATAAAGAGAAAGAGTTGCCAAGAGTCTGAAGGGGAGAGGGAAGATGAAATTACATGATTGTGACACATGGAACATTTATTTATGGCTCTTCTGGAAGTACAGGAAGATGCAGGTTAGTGGGTGAGAAAATGAGAAGGGCAGAGGCCAATGAGCAGGAAGAAACATATATATATATTTTCAATGGCTGAAAAACAAGAATTGTTAAGCAGCTACCTTCATGCACAGGAATGAAGGTGATGGTCTAAAGTCAAATGTGATAATAAAAACCAAAGAAGAAACAAGCATTCTCAAACAAGCCTTAGGCTTGCTATACATTCAAACAAGTAAGTAAAACCAAAAATGAGAAATTCAAGGCTGAACCTTCTCTAAGGAAATAAAAACAGCAGCCTTTCTGACCCAGTAAGTACACAGACTGCAACTTCAAATACCAAGTTTTAGTGTATAGTTGATAAGCACCCCATGTAGCACAGGAGCTATTCAAAGGCAACATTATGCGCTGATTACAGAAGAAACATATAGTTGTCATGGGAATGTAGAAGATGTTGAAAGATAAGGTATAAAGAGAGAAGGAAGTAATTTGGAACCTCATGTGCACACAATCAGTCTCTTACATGCACATTTACCATCATCACAGGTGTGGTGTTAATGTGTATCTATTTTTTTTTTAAAATAAGGGACACACTGTCCAAAATGAGATCTAGGGCTCAGATCATTGTGCTCTTCCCAAATTAATTTCATGCATCAAATTTTCTGGGCTGTAAGGTGTCCAGATGTATGGCCACATATTCAGGATGTTTCTGTATGTAGTGTGTTTTGGATTAACTTTTACATTGGTAGACTTTAGTGAGGTAGACTGTGCTCCATGATGTAAGTGGGTCTCATCCAATCAAAAGCAAAATCTGAAAAGAATCAAAGACTGTTATGTGAGGAGGGGCACCTCTCCTAGAGATTTCCAAAGGTAGAATTACACACTAACACTTTTTCTATTAATAGCACAGTTTAGGTTGCTATGCAGCACAGATACACTTACAGAGTACCATTCAAGCTTGGCTGGCCCTATTGAGTTGGTATCATAATATTCTTAGCCAATCCCATCTAGTAGTCCTTCATTTTGCTGGGTTTTGCTGTAGTTTCCATCATTGTGCTGACCACTTTGAATCTGATTTTTGTATGGTGATGAAGTTCTAGAAATGAGTTAGTGCACAAGGTTTCTTTGAAGCCTTGGTACCTGTTGTTACACATATCTTTTCATGTCAAGAAAGTTACAAACTTTTGATATTACACTAATACCTTCATAGCATTCCATATAATAATATAATTTGTTTAATATAATAATGTAATATTTAAATATTGTCTTTTTGTTGTTTCAAGCATTATTCAAAAAACAAACAAACAAACAAAACCATCCAGGAGTTAACTGCTTATTTTCACAGAGAGTGTTCATGAATTGTTGTGTCAAGATTGAACAGTTAAAAAATACATTTAAAAACATGATTCTTCTAACTGAACTCAGAGCCTGTTTGACTTAGGCAGGTGCTTTTCCACTGATTCCCATACACAGCACCTTATAAAATCTGTGTCTTGTTTGAGATGGTGTCTTTTAGAGCCTCAGCTGGCTGGCTTTCTACATAGCTGAGGCTATTCCTGAGTTTCTGCTTCCACCTCCGTGTGCTAGGATGGCAGGTACAAACCACTGTCCACTACTTTAAAAATGCTGTTTCCTTTTCAGTGCCTTTGAAGGTAGTTGACAAAGTGTAGAATCCCTGGCCTCACAGCACATCCTCTGCTATAAGATGGGCTCCTAACTGTCTGGAACAGTTTGATTCTGTCATGTTCTGCTTGCTTCTGAATCATCAGGGAAAGATGATGTTATCTTTTATTTAGAAGTTCCAGTGTCTTTCCCCCATATTTCCTTTGCTCACTCCAGAGCCAAGGGAAGAATGACGGAGCAAGTCAGGGAGTTGAGTTCTCTAAATTTTCCATAGTCAACTTTTATCTCTTTTATGTTCAGTGACTATGTAATATATTGCTTTTAAAAAAATCAAATGATAGGATTATGCAAATATTTAGTGGATAAATTTCTAAAAAATTGGTACTTTTTGTAAATACCAATTTAAATTTTGGTATTAAACTTTTAGTTCACACATACACAAAAAGTTGGCTTCTGGGGCTGGCAGTTACCACCCAGGGTCAGCAGCTGGACTCGGTCCTATTCAACCTCTTGTTCCATCTCATGAAGCAGATTCCTCTGAGTATCAAAAAAGAGACTGTAACCAAGAGCCCACCATTCCCTCACACAGGCCCAACAGACTTCTGCCAGGGCATTTGGCCAGGCAGATACCATTGAACTCTAGGAGAGTTAATTTTAGGTATTGACTTGACTGGATGAGAAAGTACCCGCATGGAAGAGTGTATCAGATGAGATTATCATGGAAGTGAGCTAAGTGGAGGATATCCACCCTCAGCATGGGAAGGCACCTTCTGTATTAACATTCTGTCTTTGCATTGCTTTGATCACAGGTTTTGACAGAAACAGAAATAAGGGAGAAAAGTTGATTTTGACTGAAGGTTCAGCTCACCACAGTGGGAAGGGTATGGTGGTGAGGACCTGTAGAGGAGGCCGTGTACCTCATGGTGGGCCAGGAATCAGAAAATAAAGTCAATACCTAGAGCTATGCTCTAGCCTCTAAGTGACCTAATTTCATCAGTCTCCCCTTTCCCTCCAGGTTTTATTGACAGCACCCTCAGCTTGGAGAAAGGAGGGAGTATGTAGTGAGATTGTATTCTGTTCTATTGTAAATAATTGCCCCGCCTACTGGTTTAATAGAAAACGCCGATTGGCCAATGAAAGACAGGAAGTGTGGGCGGGGCTACCAGACTGAGAAAACTCTGGGAATATCTCAGAGCAAAGCAGAGAGGCCGCCACAGAGATGTGATGGAGACACGACTGAGATGGCAGCAGATACAGAGGAAAGAAGCTGAAATGCTGCTCTGAGAAAAGGTATCGAGCCACATGGCTGAACAAAATAAGAAAGATGGGTTAGTTTAAGGGTAAAGAGTTAGCAAGTTATATGCCTGGGCCCTAGTCCCATCAGCATAAAATTAATATAAATGTCTGTGTGATTCTGTGATTCTGTGGGAATGTTGGACTGCTGGTCAAACTTCTGGTCTAGACCCAAAAGTGTAGACCTAATACATCAGGGGTAGGTCAGATTCAGACTGTGACACTATCCAGTTGAATGTCGCAGAATGAATGGAGAGAGAGTGGAATACAGAAATGGCTTGAACACTCCCTCTGAGAACTTCAACCAAGCCTTGTCCTCTGGACTCTTGAGATTATTCACTTGGGCTTACACTGAATCATCTGGGCTTTTAAGTTTTATTCTCCCAACTGAGAATTTTACCATTGGCTTCTCTTCAGTAAAGAGATGCCTTGGGATTAAGAGAGAGTCATACCAGCAGCATCCCAGGGTTGCTATACAGTCTTCCACGAGGATCATCAGCTGCAGCCATTGGTATGAACCAGTTTGCCACATAAATCTTTTCTCATATATCTATATACTATATATTAGTTCTGTCTGTCTGGGCTAGCATGAAGTCACTGTCCCAGATCTGCTCATGTTACTTCATATATGACACAGCTGCTCTTAAAGAGAGAATTGAAAAACAAGCAGAAAGCCTAAAATTATGGCATAAGACAATAAAATCATAACCATATATAAAAAATAAAATTTCTTTACCAGATTCTAGGAAAAATATATGAAAATAATAAACTAACAAGCTATTTATTTTCTCCTGATTCTTCTCTTTTAGCAATGGAGTCATCCCTCTCCATCCCCCCCCATCTCTCTTTCAGTATGTGCTTTAAAGACACAGTCATGGAGCTAGGGATCTACTTCAGTGGTGGAGTGCTTGCCCTGCTTCTGTGAAGCCCTCATTTCAATTGTCAGGACCCCAAAAGAAACCAAAGCAAACATAAACAGTAGAAACCAAACTAGGCACATTCACACTGTAATTTGCAGAATTGCTGTGGTAACACCACCTGTAACTACTAGAAAGGCTGTAATTGAGGGATCACTGAGCCCACAACTTTGAGACCACTCTTGGCAACGATGAGATTCATTACAGAAAAAAAAGGGACAGCCTATGATGTAACCTATTGCAGAGTGTGAACACATGTGTTATGTGAATATAAAGAAATAATGGTACTGGCCCCTTTCCATTTGTGTGCTAATAGTAGTTATGCTGCCAGATCTGGAAGTCAATGACTGAAATCACCCCAGCTTAGGTCTGGTTGCCTGGAGGTGCTGTGTTTTTTCTAGGAGTTCTAAAGAGTCTGCCAAGGTTCAGGCCACCACTGAAGCCCTAGTCCATTCTGGGGAGTTGAAAGATACACTCTGACCCCACGAGAGGTACTACACCTGCTGTTGGTAGTGTCTTTGAAAAGAAAAAAAGTCCTTGGGTTGTGGTTTTCTAAGTCATAGAATAACTTTTACACACAGGGTGGTTTCCTTGAATACGAGGTAGGGTGGCCATCCTTTTCTTACACTGTCAAGTGTCCTTGATCTTGCTCCTTCTGGAAGAATGGCCTCCCTCTTTTGTGCTTTCTGTGAAGTGACCGGCTGGCATGGCCTGGAGCAGGCGGCATGGTGGTAGAGATCTGACATTCTGCTCACATAAGTTCACTTGGTGTTGTCACTCTGCCCGTCTGGGAGCAGTAGGTCCCCATCTGAGAAGGAGCCATCCTCCTGGCTTCAGTTAGTACCCCTTTTTTAATTTACATATTCATGAAGTAATTTGATTAAATTTTTTATTACATACTCATTTATTTTGTGTGTATTTGAGTATATTGTGCCAGGGCACATATGTTGAGGTCAGAGGTCAAGTTTTGGACGTTGGCTCTTCCCTACTACTGTGTGGGTCCTTGGGATTGACCTCAGCTTGTCAGCTCTGGATGGGCGCCTTACCCACCCAGCCATTGCACCAGTGCAGTAACTTGATGTTTAAAATGCCTTTATTCATATGAAATGGTGACTTAATACTTAATCTAGTATTTTTCATGTGCAAGCTTCAAGTCATACCTACACTGTATCTCCTGAAACCTAGGTCTTATCCTTTGGATTAAAATTTGATTTTGATGTTTGCATGATTATTATGATGGGTTTCTTAGCAAGTTTACCAAGAAATTAAAAAAATAAGGAAGGAGGTGAGACTGGGGTAGAGACAATGGAGTCTAGAGTTACTAGATGGCTAGGTGGAATAAGTTGTGTGTGTGTGTGTGTGTGTGTGTGTGTGTGTGTGTGTGTGTGTGTGTATACACATACCCGTGGCTCAGGTAACAGCGGTGGTAACTGCAGCTGGAGAATGGATGAAAAACTCTAAAAGATAACCTGGCTGTTGACATGGATCCTTAAAAGGCAGCAACCAGAGGACTGGAAATTAGCAGGGAGACATGACATTGGGGCTCTGGAGGTAGAAAGGCAAGATCTATTCACATTGACCCAAGATTGTGACAAGAGCCTCTTCCCATCCCCAAGCTATCCTAGAAGTAGATGTGTGTTTGGTGAGAACCAGCAGCCACGCTGGCACCATGAGGTCAAGGAGTACATGGAAAACATACCAATATGGTTATCAAAACATACATAGCCGAGCCTGAGCTGAGGCACCGGGAAGGCCTTTGGCAAGCGGCCTTATCTCTCAGGATCACAGCTTCCTTAGTGTCAAATGGGAAGGTTAATCAAAGCAGCTGTGGCCCCTTCTCGATCTCACTTGGATAAATCTGTGGATTAAGAAAGAAGGCTGCAGTTGCTTTTCACTGTACAAGTCAGTATCATCATTTTGGAACCGTATAGAATTTATACATGTAAGTTTTTGGAACAGATGCAGGAAATGACCTCATGTACAACAAAAATAGCCTTTGTTTTCAGATTCTAAAAATATCTTTCTTGGAGCACTTTACTCCCAGAGTACATTAGCTCAAATTGGAATCAACTGGTTCATTATTAGTTCACTTCATGGTGCTTGAAGTCTTACCTGACTGGTTTGTTCATCTTGCTGGGTACAAGCCCTCAGCACTCTCATCCTTAGCAGGAGAACTCTGACAAATTATTCATGTGGTATCGTTGGTCTCTGGCCTTTAGCTAGACAGAAACATGTTAAAGTTAGGGCCATTGTGTACTTCTGATTGGCGTGTTGCCTGCACCCTGTGATAAGACCCCACCTTCTAATACTAAGCTAGTGGGAATACATATTTTATTTCGTCTTTATCTCACAACTATTTGTTGGTGAAAGATAATTGTCAATGTTCTTCTTCTTTACAGTGACTAATGCAAGGTGATAGGTCAGGCCCTGGTGAAGGGCAATGGTCTTTTATTTTTTTGTAACTATTGACTCTCTGAGGATTTCACATCATGCATCCTGATCTCACTCATCTCCTTGTCCTTTTGATTTTGCTCTCTGTTCTTGCAATGCCTCCAAAACAAAATTTAAAAATAAAACCAAACAACAACGAAAACAAATACAAAACAGAAGAAAAAAATTTCAGTGTGGAATCTGTAATGTGGCCCAGTGAGTCTCACAGTTTTCCCTTTAGTCCATAATCTTTGCTTCTAAGTATCCATTCAATGAGTCATTGGTCTGGTTCAAGGCCTCTGGCTTTGGCTACACACTGGACACTGGGCCCTCACTGCGACTCCACCTGGACATCCTGTTGTTGCTGAGTGTCACAGAGATCCTGTAGCTCTGGATCTGTAGATCTGACCCTTTCACAGGCTCTACCAGTTCATAGGGTGTTGAGATAAGCTAATTCAGAGCCATGGTTCTGGCCAGGCCTGGGTGGTAGCTGGGTTGATCAGCCTGAAGGGTTTCCCTCATCTTCACCGCCCCAGGCATTCTCATTCAGTGTAGTAGACAGTAAAGAGAGGGCCATTTCCTCTGCTCTCACACCCTCTGATTGGCTCATCTTCACCGCCCCAGGCATTCTCATTCAGTGTAGTAGACAGTAAAGAGACGGCCATTTCCTCTGCTCTCACACCCTCTGATTGGCTCACAAACTCACACCACCTGGACCAGCTCTACTATTTTGCTCAGACAAGAAGCAGGCTTTACTCCTCTTTCTGGATTGCTGCTCTTGGTGAGGGGCAGGGCCAGCTCTCCCATTCTTGTTGCCTTGGGGCAAGCTCTCTGACTTGCCACAGGTGGCAAAAGGCAAGGAAGGGAGGGCTGTCCCCCTCACCCATGCCACAACATGGCAGAAGTGGGGGCAATCCTCCTCATGTTCCTCCCACTCACCTGACAGTAGGTCAGTTCTATTGTGCTGTCCAGGTGAGGTACAGATCCTCACTGAGTGCTGCTGCCAGTAGGGGGCAGTGCAGAGTCTCCCACCCTCATGACCTCAAACCCAGATTTTCCACCCACCGAAGGCAGCCAGGCATCTCTCCATCTCCCACTCCACCATATGGTAGATACATAGTGGGGCTAGACCTCCCATGCACAGTTGCTTGGATCTCCTGCACTCCAGTCAAGGACTTCAGCTTTACTGTGCTGCTGGACTAGGTGCAGGGCCCAGTCTCCTGAGTGCTGCAGCTGGTGGGAGAGGATCAGCTCTCATACTCTCATGACCTTGGGACCAATCAATCCTTGGACACTAACCTGGCCCCAGGTAGCAGCCCAGGCTGCTGTGTGGCCATTAGTGATGCTACAGACCATGGACATCAATATAGACCCCAGCTGTGGTTGCACAATGGACTCAGACATGGTCCTTGGCAGCAGCCTGCCTTGGATGTTGCCATGGCCCCAGTTGGCTGTGCAGGCCATTTAGTTCGGCATGGACCCAATGGCAGCATGATCCTTGAGCCCCTACATGGCCACAGCTGTGGGCCCTGATTCTGGGCATTCATATAGCAACAGTAACCTTGGACATCAGTGCAGACCCTGGCTGACACAATCCCGGCCTCTGCTGAGGCCTATCTGAGGCCCTGGCTCCAGGTGGCAGCACCCTTCACTGAAGTCTGTATGGGCAGCAGTACAGGAAGGGCTCATGTCTTCTTTCTTAGGGTGTAGATTTCTGAGATTGGTACATTTGAGTTTATAGTGAGCAATCCAAGATGGTGATTAAAAGTTTGATCTTTAGACCAGATACAGCTGAGAATGTCTGAAATACCAGCACTTGCAAGGCAGAGGCAGGAGGATCTTGAGATAGGTCTGATGTGGACCCAAGGTTAGCCATTCTGTACTATGCAGCAAGTGTGAGGCCATATTAGGCTGCACCGAGAGACCTTGTCTGAAAAACAAGCAAAACAAAAAAATCAAAGTGTGAGGTTTGGGCATTAATTCAGTTGGTAGAATATTTGCTTCCAATGCAAGAGGCTTCAGGGTTGAGGTCCAGGGGCTGAGCCCTAGCATTGCACAAAACCAGATGTGGCTGTGCATGCGAGTGCAGGACATAGTGGTGGGAAAATCAGAAGCTTAAGGTGATCCTTGGCTATGTAGTGAGTTTGAGGCCACCCTGGGATATGCAAAGCTTTGTTTTGGAAAGCAAAAAACCCTAGGGTCTGGGATATTATTCAGTGACAGGGAAGTTATCTGACATACACAAGGTCCTTTTTCAATCTTTACCATGAAAAAAGAAGAAGGTCATCGGCTTTTGAGCCAGATAAAAATGGATTCTTTACTCTGGAACTGATTTTCTCATCTCTGAAACAGGATTTTTTTTTTTTTTAAATTAAAACAAGTATTTCCCTGTTAGGATGATATGAAGATTTGCACAGTGATTTCTATCTATGAATCTGACATTAACCAAAAGGATTTAATATCAATTTTCCCAACCTGATGGGAGTTGAGCTGTCAATGACAAGAGTGTCCTGGTTAGATATTATTTTTATTTATCTAGTGTTTATTTATTTTTGTCAATTTGACGCAAGCAAGCTTAGGCATTTGGGAAGAGGAATTAGTTGCCTGTTGGCAAGTTGGTGGGACACTGCATGTTTTGACTGATAGTTGGTGTGAGAGGCCTACCTCACTGTGGGTGGTGTCATCCATGGACATGGTCTGGGTAGTATAAGAAAGCAAGCCTTGGAGAGCAAGTCAGTAAGCAGTATCTCTCCATGGTTTCTTCTTCATTTCTTGCCTCCAGGTTCCTGCCTTGAGTTCCTGCCCTGATTCCCTTGAGGAAGACTATAATTATAAGCCAAAATAAAACCTTACCTCCCAGAGTTGCTGTCGGCTGTGATGTTTATCACTTCCTAAGTAGGACAGAGAGGTACTGAGAGGGTTGCAGCCACCCAGATGCATGACTATCACAACTCTGATCTATCTTGCCATGACTCTTTTGAGGTCATAGTTCATGACTACCTGGATCTGTTGTTTCTGGGCCTGTGGTAAGATAGAGTTTTATGATAGAATCAGAAATTCTTTCCCTATGGTGGCCAGGAAGGAAAGAGAGTCAGGGACAAGGCATCTCCTTCAGTGGCCTGCTTCCTTCATTTAGGCCCCACCACCAGACCTCCCGTTAAATTATGAATTTGCCTGTGGACTTTCTATTTCTCAGGTTGGCAGGTTGGCAGGTTGGCAGGTGAAGAGGTGGGAAATCCAGTCACACCAGAGGCCTTTCCTGAAAGCTGATACACTGGGGCTGAGCCTTCAACAAGTGAGAGCCTTTGGGACACTTCATAGCCAACAAATAATGTGTTTGTTTTGCTGACAGAATAAAGGCTGCTGTTAAAAATACTTTTCTGTTTGTTCGTAGTGTGTTTGTGTGTATGTGTAGGCCGGTGTGTGCCACAGTGCCTCTGTGGAAGCCAAAGGACCACTTGAGGGAATTGCTTCTTTCCTTTAACTGTGTGGGCTCTGGATATAGTCCTCAGTCTTGGCAGCAAATATCTTCACCCGCTGAGCATCTTGTTGGCCCTCTGTGCTGCTTTTTTTGATACAGTTTATAACTTAATCCTCAATTTGATACCCAAATCCTCAGAGCCTGGGCTCCAATTTTGGAGAGATGCACTGGTCTGTATGATCTACTCCGTGAGCTTCTTGTCCCATATCTTCATTGTGTTTTAGTTTTCCATGTTCCTGGTCATCCATCTTTCCAACCTGATTCTCTGCAGAAGTCAATTTCCTCCAAAAAAGGGAAGTTAAAAATTCATTCATTCATTTAAAAGATAGTGTACTTTTACACCAGCCTGTGAGTCTGAAGGCAGACACTACAGGGCCTCTTCCTTAAGAGATTGGGTGCCAGGTAGAGGACTGGAATAAAAGATATGCAAAGGCAGTATCATGATTTGGTCACATCAACAACAGAGGAAAAGACTTTCTTATATGACCCCTTAGCCTTTGTAAATAATACAAGTAAAATTTTACCAAATAAATATATTTTCAATGTCTCCTCCTTGAGTCCTTGCAGATGAGTAAGAAACTATCCCCCTTCTCTTATTGGTCCTCCTGTTCTCTTCCTTCCTTTCTTCCTCCTCTTCTTCCTATTTCTGAGACAAGGTTTTGCTTATATTCCAGGACGGCTTCAAACTCACTGCCCTCCTAGCTCAGCCTTCGGAATGTTGGGATTATAGTCAGGCAGGACCATGTCCAGCTGAGATGCCCGTGCTCTTTAGGAGCCTGAACAATGGCAGTGTGGATGAAGGTTTGCTGGAACATGAACTGAAGCCCTGGGTGTACTGGTGATCGGCAGAGTTCTTTTTTTGAAGTTAGAATACAATTATATCATCTCCATTTCTATTTCTTCCCTTTAGACCTGATGTTGTACACCTCTTTCCTCCTTTCTAAACCATGATCTCTTTTTATTTAGTTTTTACACACATTAGGATTCCTATTGATGTGAAGAGAAACAACAACATTTAATTGGAGTGGCTCCCTTATAGTTCAGAGGTTCAGTCCATTATCATCATGGTAGGACATGGTAGTATGCAGGCAGATATGATGCTGGAGAATTAACTCAGACTCCTATGTCTTACAGGCAACAGGAAGTGGTGTCTTGAGCCTATATGAGATTTCAAAGCCTATCTCTATAATTGTGCTTCCTCCAACAAGACCACACCTCCTAATAGTGCCACCCTCTTTGAGGGGCATTTTCTTTAAAACTAACACACACACACACAGAGGAGAGGTTTCTTGCTTTTAGAAAATTTAAGAAGCTTCATGCAGAGACATTAAGTCATTTCAGTTTTACTTAGTCTTTTCCAGTTGTATAATTTTGATTTTTATAGTGTCTCAAATTGTCCCTGGGATGGCTTAAACTATTTTAACTGACCTGCAGTGATTAAGTATTACTCGTTCGTCTATTGGCTAAGTTTCTTGCTAGAAATCCCCTGTGTGTTCTCATAAGATGGGATATTTAGAAGATGCTTGGCCTTGGGTCTTGATGAATAATCACCAAGATTAGATATATTTCTCTGAAATGGAAAATGCTGTGTAGGCCATCTGCGGGAATTGGCTGGTGGCTTTAGTAGCTGTTTAAATTCTTGCTAATTTCCCTTTGTTTTTGTGTCTCTGCCCATGTAAGTCATTTTTATTTTCCTTGGAAAATTTATCATAAGCAAAATCACTTGTTAATGTCAGAGTAGCTTCTAACTCCAATTGGCAAGGGACTAGCTGCTGGCTCTCTTGCTTTTGAGTACCTAGAAAGACCTGCTGTAACCCTTGGCCTCCTCTCTGAAAAAAAATGTCTGAACACTTAGCATTTCAATTGGAGCATGAGAATTCAGCATGCTCTCCAAAGTTCTATTCATGCTACAGGAAGTTCCTGTTATTTCGGAAATTAAACACTAGGAATTTCTACATAGTCTAAGGATTTACTGACAATTCACCCAGCGTTTGAACTAGGGATTGGACTGGGGAAGTGCTCTTAGTGTACATTTTGTTCATTTAGGGTAAATGCTCATTACGCTGTTTATTCCCACAGGATACCTGGTTGTCTAGACAGGGACATGTGGACCCATTCTTTGTCTGTTCTCTTGAGGCAGCTGTGAGACTGGAGGAGGGAACCAATAAATAGCAAAGCGCTTTCCCTTGCTCTGGATAACCTCCTTGCAATGTATTGTCCTGGTTCAGGACATGCTATTGGCCTCCTAGACGATGCATTATTTTCCTCTTTCCTCACTGTTATGGTCCCATCAGAGTTGGACAGTGACTGAGAGAACAAAGTTTGTTGTGCGGATGAACATCCTCCTTGGGAACACGGTACCAACACACAAGTTTCTACTGTAGTAACAGAAGCCCCTTTGCAATCTGGATTAGTATCTTCCTCAAACCCAGCCTTGTCAGGAATAACATTATTAGCTGGATCTCCATTTCTATGGTCTCATTGTATTCTAGACTCATCTCTGGAACAAATATTTGGCCAACAACTGCCTTATAATTTCAGAGAAGGCAAAATAAACTTTTTGTATCTATTTTAAAAGAACACCAGGCTCTAGAAACATCATCTTCTGTCCTGGTAAATATAAAAGACATAGTACAGCAAAAAATTAAATCCAAAAGGAACTTTCTTCTGGGAGGATGAAGGTGGAAGTTGAAAGAGGAAACAAGACTTTCAAAGAACCAACTGCAGTGTTGACCCTGGAATAAGAATTCCCAAAAAGGACTTAGACTCCATTACAGTTAACGCTAATGCACCTCACTAACTACATCAGCTATCTGGAAGAAAAAAGGCAATTCAAGAGTAATATATTCATAACACAATGACTGACAAATGGCTGAATTGTTAAATATATAAACAGTTCTTATAAATTATAAACTAAGTGCAATGCCTATTTGCCAATAAAAAAATGGCCTTGAGCAGGTAGCTCAAAAGATGAGTAGATGTAAATGGCCAGTAAAAATATCAACATGTTTATCTCATTGTTAATTAGGTAAGGTGAAATTAAAACCACAACGAGGTCCAATTGCACAGATGCCAGAAAGGTCAAGCTTGAGAAGATAAAAGAGGCTGGGAAATCAGCTCAGTTGGTCTCAGTACATGTTAGGCGCAAAGCCCAGGGTTTGATTCCCGGCACCACATACACTGGGCAATGGTGATGCATACTGTGGACTCAGTGCTTAGGACATGGAGCCAGGAGGAGGATCAGAAGTTCATGCTGAGGCTTCATGATGAGTTTAAAGCTAGCAAGGGCTGCATGAGCCCCTCTTCCAACAAACTGAACTAAGGCAGAAGGAGGAGGAGGAGAGGAGAAGGAGGAAGAGTAGAAGAAGAAAAAGAAGAAACCTCAAGTACCATACACTCAGACACACAGACATGCCCCCCCCCAAAAAAATAAGTCATAGGGAGAAGGGAGGTTGATAGGAAAGGGAAGGAGATCAAAGAATGGAGAGAGTAATTAGAATGTATTATCTACATGGATGAAATTATCATAGGACAAAATAAACAAACGTATAAGAATAAAATCGAGAAGAGGAAACAACCACAAAACAGACAAATGAAATCAATTATCAGTGAGCCACCTGAGCAGCCCTGTCTCATGTGTTGTTAGTGGGGACTGTGGCGATGGTCCCTTTGGGGTGGGTCACCAGCCTCTGAAGTCCAGCATGAAATTTCTGTCACTAATTTATGTCCCCCTAGTTTTCTTGGGACTGTTTTGGTTTATGTATTCTTTCTTGAAATGACATTTTGTTTAGCATTTGACTTGAACATTCTTGTCTTTAAATAAAATCTTGTCACTTATAGTTGCATTGAAATAACCTACAACATGTTCTGTGACTTTAACCATGTTCCTCTACCCCCTGCTACCATTGTGTCTAGTAATGTGGGGCTGTACACAGTTTAAATACATTTGACACTTTAGTTCATTATTACTATTCAACTAAATATGAGAGAACATACTTTGAGTTTTCTAGTTTTCTTGTAAAAATTTCCCTTGATATATAGCACAGAGAATGCCACTATTTATTTATTTAAATTTAAGATACAAATGTCAGGCTAGCTTCTTCAAGTGGGAGTGATAGTGGAAGAAATTCTGGACATTGCTCCCCCCACTGGCCATTGAGCATAATAGCAGCTATTTGTTTTCTCACACAATCAAGTGAAGCAATAGTTGTTAGAGGGTTGGCGCCCATGGCAGACAGAACAGTCTGCTGTGTGGCAGTACTGCCATATTTCGAATGGAAAATAGTTTCAGCGGTGGCTGAATTGTCCCCAATTCAGGAAATCAAATCTTTTAAAAATTCATTTTGCCTAAGGAAGATGTAAAGTGTGGTAATAAATGCTTCTATAAATTCATTTAAAACACCAACCTTGAAGACCATGCAGCATTTCCTTAGTATCAGTGGGCTGGCTCCAGAACTTTCTCTAGATACCAGAATCAGTAGATGGTCAAGTTCTTTGTATAAGATGGCATGTGACCTATGCAGATGTTCCTGTGCACTTACAGATTATTTATAATACCCAGCATCTTATAAATGTTACACAAGTAATTCTGATACTGTAATGTTTAGAGACTGGTGACAAGAATCAAGATCTACACATATTCAAAGCTGTTTCAAACATTTTCTATCCATAACTGGTTTAATCAAGCATGGCTAGGTAACCCATAAATACCAAATGTATTTTAAAATATTTTTTGGTGTGCATATAATGTGTATGTTTGCATGTATCATGTGTGTTTGTATGAGTGAGTGTGCCACAGAATGCATGCAGACATCAGAGGTCAAGCCTGGAACTATCTTATTTGAGGCAGGGTTTCTTGTTCACTGCTGTGCATGCCAGCCTAGCTGCCCAGAAGGATTTCGAAATTCTCCTGTCTCCACATCCCATCTCACTGAAGCTGTGCGCTGAGATTACAGATACACATTACTGTGTCCTGCGGTGTTTTGGGGTTCTGAACTCAGGCCCTCACACTTAGTGAGGAAAGTGTTTTATCCACTGAGTCACTGCTTCAGCACCAAACTGTATTTTAGTTAGTGATAATAGAGACAAAAGTATTGCAGTAAATATAATATGAAGAAAGTGAAAGAGTCTATAGGGTGGCAGACAATATCTGCAAATTGTGTAAAAGATTGATATACACTATACAAAGAATGACACTCAACAACAAAAACATTCAACTTACAAATGGGCAATTCATAAATGCACTGATATTTCTCCACAAAGTATATTCAAATGGCCACTGAATACATGGGAGATGCTCAATATCACTAGTCATTAGGGGAATGCAAATTAAAGCCACAAAAAATACCAATTAACTTTCACTCTGAGGGCTTTTATCAAGGGGGCTACAAAATAAAAAGGATGAATGTTAGCAAAGATATGAAGAAATTCAAACCCTCATATACTCTACATGGAAGTGCAGAATGATACAAGTACTGTGGAAAATGTGGTTTCTTACAATCCAGCAGTTCCCTTCCAGAATTATATCCAAATGAATTGACAGCAGGAACTTAAACAGCTTCTCATGTACAGGTGTTAACAGCAGGATTACTGACAACAGTCAACACACAAGAACCAAATGCCCCACAGCTGCATGAACAAAATATATGATGCAACACACACAATAGAGTGTTATCTAATCGTGAATGAAATTTGAATACATTTGGCTGAATTTTCAAAACTAAGTGAAAAAGCCAGATAGAAAAGGACAAATATCAAATGGCCACTTACAGAAAACAGCTTGTGTTGGTTTGAAAGAAAATGGCCCCCAAAGGAAGAGGTAGTATTAGGAGGTATGGCTTTGTTGGAATAGATGTGGCCTTGTTGGAGGAAGTGTATCACTGGTGGGGTGGGCTTTGAGGTCTCCTGTGCTTAACCTTTACCCAGTGACACAGTTCACTTCCCGCTGCCTGCAGATCAAGATGTAGAACTCTCAGCTCCTTCTCCAGCACTGTGTTTGCATGCCGCCATGTTCTGTCATGATGACAATGGGGTAAATCCCTGAAATATAAGCCCCCCAATTAAATGTTTTTTCTTTGTAGGTGTTGCTATGGTTATGGTGTCTCTTCATAGCCATAGAAATACTAACTAGAAAACACTTGTAACAGGAAAGTTTGCAGAGATATAAATAGAGGTTCCTAGGCACCCAGTAGAGGGGAAAATGGGAAGTGGTTTTTCAAATGAGTGCAGGGTTTCTATTTGGGACCATCCTAAGTTCTGAAAATAAACTTATGGTGGTGATGTCTAGAAGACAGACACTGGTGATGGCTGGGATACAGACTCTGATGATGGTTGGGATACAGACACTGGTGATCCTAGGAGACATACTCTGGTGATGTTGGGACACAGACATAGGAGACAGACTGGTGATGCTATGATACAGACACTGGTGATGGCTATGTAATGTTAGTGCTCTTTAGACCACCGAACTGAATGGCAAATTTTATACTACACATTTTACTAATATAAAATTTGCTAATGTGCTATTGTATCAATACTAAACGAAAGACTTTCCAAAAATTTTACACACACATGCGTGCACACACACACACACACACACACACACACACACACACACACACGGGCACACGGGCACACACTGGCACATGGCACACACACACACTCACAATGTCTTATCTCCTGCCCATCATCAATTATGATTTAGTAATGCTTGAGCAATTGTTCTGAAATGATACTAAGACATTCGGGAACGTAGAACTAACCAGAATGTTCTCAAAAGATGAAAGCAAATGGCTGAGAAACATTTTTAAAATGTTCCTCATTCTTAGTTAGCAGAGAAATGCAAATTAGAACCAATCTGAGAGTTCATATTACCCCAGTCAGAATGACTAAGATAAAACAAAAACAAATAAACAAAAACAAATGCTGGCATGGATGTGGGCAAAGGGGGACACTTAACTCACTGCTGGGAGCATGTAAGCTGGTACAGCCACTGTGGAAATCAGTACAGAGGTTCTTCAATGAGCTAAAGATAAATCTGCTGTATAATCCAGTTATACCACTCCTAGGCATATGCTCAGAAGACACTACATCCTACAGGAGAGATATTTGCTCATCTATGTTCATTGCTGCTTCATTATAATAACCTAGAAATTCAGAAAGGGATGATTGAATAATGAAAATGCCGTCCATTTATTTGATGGAATACTACTCAGCAGTTAAATGAAATTACGAGATTCACAGGTAAATTGATGGATCTGGAAACAATCATTTTAAGTGAGATGTCTTAGTCAGGGGTATTGTTGTAATGAAATACTATGACCAAAATCAACCTGGGGAGGGAACGGTATTTGAGTTTATGATTCTGTATCACTGAGCATCACTGAAGGAAATCAGGACAGGAACTCAAACAGGGCAGGAACTTAAAGGCACAAGCTGATGCACAGACCATGAAGAAGTGTTGCTTACTGGCTTGCTCAGCCTGCTTTCTTATAGAACCCAGGACCAGCAGCCCAGGAATGACACCGCCCACAATGGGCTGGGGCCTCCCTCACCAAACAGTAATTAAGAAAATGTCACACAGGCTTGCCTACAAGAAGATCTTATGGGAACATTTTCTCAACTGAGGTTCCTTTCTCTCAGATGACTATACCTTGTGTTAAGTTAACCTAAAACTGGCCAGGATATGAGGTAACCCAGGTCCTCAAAGGCAAATATCATGTTTTCTCTTATTTGAAATGCCAGCTTTGGATCATCATATATATGTGCTTCATCTGGAACTCAGAAGTAGTAAAGGGCCGTGGGGTGGGAGTGGGGCGTGGCTTTTGAGAGAAGGAAATAGAACTCTGACCTTCTAATTTTGGTGGAATTTTGTTCAGAATCAACTGGCAATTCTTTTTTTTTTTTTCTCTTCTTTATTTTGTATTTATCAAAAAAAACACAGTAAAAAGAATTTAAAATGTGGAAGAGTTAACAATAACTATACAGAGGATAAGAATGATAGCATGGCTTATCAAGGGAAGAAATACAAATAAGATTGCTACACCTATATTTTCTTTGTGTTCATCTTTCCCTCTGAATTTTTTTTTTCATCCCTGTATATCCTTATTCAAGGTCTCTTCCCCCTCCC
>PVIH01008057.1:0-60056 GCA_004025045.1 Sigmodon hispidus
TCTCCTGAAGCTAGGAAGCTTCTGCAAAGCCAAGGACACTGTCAATAGGACAAAACGCCAGCCTACAGAATGGGAAAAGATTTTCACCAACCCTACAAGTGATAGAGGACTGATCTCTAAGATATATAAAGAGCTCAAGAATCTAGAGCCCAAAACCTTGAATAACCCAATCAAAAAATGGGGTACAGATCTAAAAAGGAAATTCTCAGCAGAGGACCTACGAATGGCTGAAAGGCATCTGAAAAAGTGCTCATCAATCTTTCTCTGATTTGCCATCAGAGAAATGCAAATCAAAACAACTTTGAGATACCACTTAACACCTGTTAGATTGGCTAAGATAAAAGGCACAGATGACCGCCTATGCTGGAGAGGATGCGGAGCAAGGGGAACACTCCTCCATTGTTGGTGGGAGTGTAAGCTTGTTCAATATGATAATTACTTGTTCAATTATGATAAATTGTTCAATTATGATAATGCAATATGGTGGTTTCTCAGAAAATTGAGAATCAATCTCCCCAAGGACCCAGCAATACCACTTCTGGGTGTATACCCTAAGGAGACACATTCACACTCCAAAGGTATTAGCTCAACTATGTTCATAGCAGCATTATTTGTAATAGCAAGAACCTGGAAACAACCTAGATGTCCCTCAACTCAAGAATGGATTAACAAACTGTGGTACATCTACACAATGAAATACTACTCAGCAGTAAGAATAAATGATATCCTAAAATTCACAGCAAATGGATCGATTTGGAGAATATCCTCCTGAGCGAGGTATCACAAACTCAGAAAGATAAGCAGGGGATGTACTCACTCATTAGTGGTCTCTAAACAAACAAACAAGAAAAAAGCCAAGTATGTCCAGACTGCAAACCACGACCACTGATCAGCTTGGGATCAGAAACACTCTGGACTGACACTTCAGATCCCACTCCAACTATAGGAACACCTGACTCACTCTTGAGGGAGGGGGGACAAAACTGGATTTGCCAGGTGTGGAGACTGATCTAAGCATTATTGGGTCAGTGGGACCATAGGACTGTCTGCTCACTGCCCAGGGAGGGAATGGGGAGTTGTGGAGAAGAAAAAATGACCTGATGTGGCAGGACAGGGAAGGGACTTTGAATAAGGTTATATAGGGATGAAAAAGAAAAAATTCAGAGGGAAAGCTGGACACAAAGTAAATATATGTGTAGTAATCTTATTTGCATTATCACCTTATGATTTTTATCTTCTTCATAGTTATTGTTAAGTAATCAGCATTTTAAATTCATTTTACTGTTTTTCTTGATAAATACAAAATAAATAAAGAAGGAAAAAAAAAAAAGAAGTTCACAATGCATTATGGTTGTTTGCTCCTAAGGCACTACGCAAATATTCCATGTAATCTACATGACAGAAATAAGAATAGAATTCATTCATTTATTCAAAACATACTTATACATGGTTGTTTCTGTCTGACACACATTAATCAGAAACTGTGAACCATCTCAGTTAAGGAGACTAAAGACTTGACTATTTTAAGCATCTTTTATGGTAAGTGGTGACACAGAAAATACCAAAGAGAATAAAATACATAGGCAATAGATAATGCGACACATTAATAAGGAAACATATAAAGTAAACAGAAAAATTTAAAGGTAATTCTGGGAGGGCAAGGCTACAATTTAAAATAGAGCAATCAAAAAAGACTTTACATGAAAGATAGTATTTAATTCCAAGATCCAAAGGAAGTCATAATGCATAGAAAAACATGTGGTCCTAAGCACTGATATAAAGCCTTATTATGTTCTATGAAGAGCAAGGAGTCCAGTCTCGGTCTCTCCTTCCTCCCTCTCTTTCTCTCTCTCCATATATCTATCTTTTTGTCTTTCTCTCTGTGTATATTATATGCACACATGCATTTCTGTATGTATGTGTATGCTGTTTATGTGTGTAAGTATATGTGTGTGTGCATGTATATGCAAGAGTATCTAAGCCACATCCCACAGTGAACATTCTTATGAGAATTTCAACTATTGTGGAGAAATTAGGATGTCACAGGTCCACAGCCTAATTACAAATGATCATAGACTATCTAGTGCCTTTTAATAGCCGCTGATTGCTCACCTGTATATAAGACCTAACGTTCTTTTTCCTATCAAATGAAACATTTTGTGCTATATTGACAGACCATTAACTTCCGCCAACCCAAAGTTCTATGAATGTCATTAAATATGGTCTTACTCCTTTCCCCTCAAAGACTTTGTTTACAATGAACATATTTTAATATTCCCCATAACTCTTGTGACCTAGAGTTTTACCTCCCCAGCTGTAATTCAATCCATCTCATATTTCATCATCTCATTTACATAAAATGAAATGTCTCTTTACTAGCCTTTTGAGCTCTAACTTCAGAAGCCATATAAACAAGTATCTAGGGCAACTGTAAAGATACAGCTTTCCTTTGAGAAACCCGCACCAATACTTTTCAGTGTTTCTTCCTGCTTTTCTGGATTCTCTCTTTTTATTAATGTTCAGTATTGTTTTAAAATATCTTTTATAAAATGTCACATCTACTTAATACAAACTTGTTGTGAAATATCTAATTTTGGGGAAGCCAAGGCTCTGTTTTTACTTGAAAGGAGACCCCTATCAGATAAGAGAAGTATTGATATACTGCTGGAAGCAATGTGGGACAGAGTTTCCATCCTGCCACTGCTGACAGTCATTTGACCAGACTTTCCCTGTAAGAAGTCTTACAGCATTCTAGCACTTCTCCATCTCTTAGCTTCTGTTAATTGAGGTTAGTATTGCTCTGATGAAACACCATGACCAAAATCAGGCTGGGGAGAAAAGGGTTTATTTTGTGTACACCTTCACATCTTAATCCATTACTGAAGGAAGTGAGGACAAGAACATTTGAGGGTAGGAACTTGGAGGGAGGAGCCAATCCATAGGCTACAGAGGAGTGCTGCTTACTGGCTTGCACAGCTTGCTTTCTTATAGAATCCAGGTCCACCAAAACAGGGGTGATACCACCCACAAAGGGCTGAGCCCTTGGACATCAATCACGAATTAAGAAAATGCCCATCAGGCTCGCAGATATCCAGATCTTATGGAGGCACTTTTTTTTTCATTTGTAACTCCCTCCTCTCCAATGACTGATGACTGTGTGAAGTTGACATAAAAAGCAGCTAGCACACAGCTCCAAGCTCTTCCTCATACTTCCTGCTAACCAGTTCATAGTCCTATTACATGGCCAGGATTATCATAGCAGTGGCTTTACTTCTTTGTGGTGGGAATGTTCTCTGTATGCTGAAAGTGAAGGAGCTGTTTTGGCCTATGTGGAGCACCATAGAAGTAGGTGGAGAATCAGAGAGGAGAGACAGGTAGAAGGAGGGTGGAGTTAGTCAGTCTTCATCCCACCCCCGAGGAAGAATCATGTAAGGAATCCAGGTGAGCCATGGCCAGGGACACGTGGCAGATAGAATACTAGAAATGGGTTGAATTAAGATGAAAGAGCTAGGTACTAATGTACTTGAGACATAGACCAAACAGTGTGAAATTAATATAAGTGTCTGATTTATTTCTTTGGGAGATAAAAGCTGCCGTGGGCCAGGCCAAAACCTCTGGCCCAAACAGGGTGAAAAATCTTCTACAACACTTCTTAGTATCAAACTTCTGTATTAATGACTCTTGTCATTACTGTGATAAAGTGCCTGACCACAATTTAGGGGAAGAATGGTTTCTTATGGCTCATACTTTGCCAATATAGTCCACCATGGTGGATAAATAGTGTTTATGGTGGATTTCAGCTCTGGCAGTAGGAATATAAGGCAACTTGATCACCTGTATGATTATAAGAAGCTGAGGGCTAAGCTGTAGGGTTAGGTCATAGACCACAATGTCTGCACAGTACCCATCTACTCCCAGATGTTTCACCTCCTAAAATTTCTCTATCTCAAGAAACACCCCACTCTCTGTGGATAGTTGGATACACTGAGGGAACCAAGTATTCAAGGACATTTGGGAATCATTTTACATAAAATACTAACAATGGGTAACACAATTTTTATATTATAAATCATAAAATGCTGATTTTTATTGATTACAGACTATATAGAAACATAGTTAAAAATAGATGTCCAGGTCTAATCTAGGTAAAATAATTACTTGCTAAGGTTAGTAAAGTTGGCCTAACTCATTAAGTTTTGTGAATAGGTTAAATTTGGAGTTATAACAAACAGATAAAATACAGGTAACTATAGGATTTTTGTTTGAGCTACTAGAAGGACAGAATTACTATTATATTCCAATATAATTGGAAATATAAGAAAAATAGAATAAGAGTATAAAATCAGCTGGGTGTGGTAGTGAACAGCTTTAATTCCAGCACTTAAGAGGCAAAGGCAGGCAAATCTCTATGAGTTCAAGGTCTGTCTGATTTATGTACTGAGTTTAGGACAGCTAGCACTGTGTAAAAAGACACACTTATGGTGATATATTGTTTATTTAATAAAAATAGTCTGGAATATCAAAGAACAGACCCATGCAGAGCCAAGCCATGAAAGTCAGGGAGTAATGACCCATGCCTTTAATATCATAATTCACTCTGGATCTCCGTGAGTTCAAGGCCTTACAGAACCAGGCTGTGGTAGCACAAACCTTTAATCTTTGCTCTAGGAAAGTTGAACCCCAAAGTAAAATACCTGAGTGAGAAGAGATAAAGGAGGGAATCAGATTGCCTTGACACATTTCTTTTAGGCTAAGGATTGGAGAGATTGTAGTAAGAAGATTCAGGAAGACAAACTGAGGAGTTGGCTGGGGGAGAAGTGGCTATGGTTTGTTTCTCCATCTCTTTGATATTTCATACTATTTTATTAAATATACTGCATATCACTATACACTGTCTTAAGAAGAGTGTATAATACTTTTTATGGAGATGGCTGACAAAACATATATATATGCAGATATGTATGCATAAATGTTAAATTTTAGAAGTCTATTAGGCATCAAAATGCAAAGAAGTAGGTAATAAGACAATTGTCTGGAGTTCAGGAACTATATCAGTTCTGAAGAAATGCATTAGTGAGTCATCATTTCATAAATAGCATTTAAAGTCATCATTATGATGATGCTGCCAAGTAAGTGATGCATTCTTAAAAGACTGGGATTCAACAGCTGAAGGCTGAAGGGCAGGTTAATTCCTCAACTACAGGCTGGGATGATGAAAATCAAATGAATAACAAGATTAAGCATCAGTACTACTGTGTTGAGTTTTAAAAGGTAAAGGCTTGAGGTGAATTCAGTACTAAAAGAATAGAAAGTTTCCTTTATTGGGAATCAAATCTGACCTTGTCTTTTTCTGTAAGTGGAACTCTAGATGGTCACTTTGAACTAGATGCTTAGACATATGTAGAAGCAGGGCATAGTGTCAGAAATAGTTTGTAAAATACTAAGTTAACCTAAGGAATAATCAGGCCAGTGATGAACGGGAGCCAATACAGCAATGGTACTTATAATTCATAGTGTTATGTAATCTGAGCACCAATACCAGCTAAAAATATGGTAATTTCTTTTTAATAATAAAAGATTTTTTAAAATTACATTTTAATGTTCTTTGTTTAAAGGAAAATATGGCCCATAAAAGTATAGTAGGATGCTGTACCATTGAAAGTGGGGCAACTTTTCTCTTTATATTGTCAAAGCAGTTCCTTTTAGAACTCACAGTATTAAATTGCTAATTTTAGTAATTCTGCTTAGTAAATGATTAGTGGACAAGGGAGACCTAGCCATTTCCATTGTGTAAATCTGCACCTTCCATTAACTTGGTGTATACAACTTTACTCACCTTCATAACTTGGGATTTCATCCTTATTGCTTTATTCCTCTGTCTCATGCTTTCTAGGTTTCTCTTCTAAGTTGTTGAGTGACTCCTTTAGGAAATAAGGGTCAGCTCTTCTGATGTTTGGATTATGTTTGAGCTATAACTTCTTTCGTTTCTGATTTTGGCAACTGTCAATGCTTGGTAATTACCTACCATCATTAAGATACCTCCCTCAGCCTGTCCCAGGGTCCCTGACAATTTGCATTTATGATGTATGACTTTCATTATCACTGAAACTGGTGCTAGCATTTCACCTTGCATGTTCTCTGGAATTAGGTTACTTTGTGAGGCTGTTGCTGAGTTCAGACACAAGGCAGATGGATGTAATATTAGTAGCATGGCATGGGGATTCACAGTCACAAGCAGAGAAGCAAAAGATTTCTAATGACAATATTCAGGCTCATCAGAAGTTTGGTAAATAGCTATGTTACCTTCTCTACCTTTAGTCCATACTCTTCTCTTCTATAAAGGCTGCCACCTTATTATCCATAAAGACATCACCATGTGCTTTCCTTAGTCATACTTGTCCCATGTCACTTTTCAGAAGCAATTAGCCAACCAAGGAAGGGTAATCTCACAATGCATTTTGTGAGTTTAGTTTTAGAAGCTTTAAGAAAAGTGTTTTTTTCTGCCTGCAATCTCACTCACTTTTTAAGCTTCTCATGTGTATCTTTCTACACCAAAACTTCTCCCAATACCTAGCTTAAATAACCAAACACAAAATAAATGGCCCACTCCTTACTTCAGGGTCGGTTTTCAAAAGAATCCAATGGCTATCTTCTGAGTGGAGAGGCTCAATTTTGTCTCTTCCTAGAGAAAATAACCTTCTCCAATAGAAAATATTGTATTGTTCCTTATAAACAACAGAACATCAGCATTTTGATTTTAGAAAATAGTTAAATTTCACATTCTTTAGCATTTACTATAACTCAAGGTTCATAAGAAAAAAATCAATTGTGAGGGTAGAGAGTTCTAACCATCACTGATGTCTCCTTTTTCTTCTGACACAGTAGAGTCACCCTAGTTATAAGTGTCGATGCCATCATAAGAATAAGACAGTCAGAGACTTTTTTTCATGTTTGGGAAAAAAAGTGTGTTAAGAAAGGTATTGTCCCATAGGAAAAATTGTCTGTAGATATTGACAAAAAATGTTGGAAAATAATATAAGAGAAAATGGCTAGTTGTTTTGTTCTGGGATTTCATAAATCAAAGACTCATGCCTAAATTTATTTTTTCAGAGCCATGTTGAATATAATTTATGTGCTACAAAATTAACATTTTTAGTATATTCAAAGTCTTGTTCAACTGTCATTGCAATAGATTTTAGAACATTGTTTTAATCCCCAAATAATTTTTTACTCATTGGCATTTCTTCTATTCCCTCTGCTCCAAACTCTGCAAAATCACCAGGCTCCTGTCAGTCTTGGCAGGCCTGCTATTTTGGACCTTTCATATCTATGAGGTAGCACATTACATCGTCTTTTGTGACTTTCTTCTTTGGTTTTGAATATCATGTTTAACATTTTCCATGCTGTAGCAAGCATCTTTGCTTTATTTATTGGTGGCTGAATGTTGCTATGTATATTCTAATATATCATAATGTATTACTATTCGTCATATTTTTATTTATCTCTCATCAGTTGGTGAATATTTGATGTTTTTATATTTTTAACATATGAATAATAGTGCCATATTTTATTCACATTTTTATATACATGTATGTTTTTAATTTGAAGGATTTACCTAGGAGAAAAACTAATATCTCATATGTTAGTACTTTTTATGTTTTGGAGAACCATTATTGAAAAAGTAGTTACAGCATTCATAGTACTACTTCCAATGTGTGAAAGTTTGAACTTCTTAACATACTCACCAACTTCTTATAGTCAGTAACTGAATGTGAACTAATATTTTTTCATTTGTACCTCTATGATAATAATAATGGTAGACAGTTTTTCATGTATCTTTCTTAATAATTTGTATATCTCAGAAAGATACATGCTTTGCCTTAGACGTTTAGGAAATTAGGTTATTTGTCTTTTATCATAGAGTTACAGACATTATTGTAGATCCAAGTCTTTTATCAGTGACTGAAAATGAACCAGCAAATTGTGCTTCTAAGCACAAGCTAATTTTCAGGTGAAAATAAGTACTGGAAACTGTCACATTATTTTTGTTGCTCAAACATTAGGAGGAATAATAATAAAGAAAGCAGAAAAGTGTGAGAGAAGCATTACTCTATCTGTAGCCAGGAGCTGGGAAACGCCCTGAGACACAGCCACAGCATGTCTATAAAATGATAGGATGAGGTAGCAAATATAGGAGGTATAGGTGATGATTCCCTGAAGTAAAAGACTCATTGAGTGCAGATTATCACCAAAGCCTGTACTCAAAACCAAAAACAGCACATGTAAAACTCATAGTTCCATGGTAGAGTACTTGTCTAGCTTAGTTTCAGACTCTAGTAACATACACAAACACACACATGCAAAATGGCAAGCTATTATGGAAATGAACACTCATAACATATATCATACATCATATAATATATAGGAGAAAAATTTATCTTTCCTATAGCATTATCTGGAAATAGTAATTAAGAATCTGATGTTTTTTTATTACATTTATATTTTCAAGTCATTTTTACTAGATTATTTTTTCTAATAGTTAAATTACATGCTAATACATGAATGCATGAAAATTTAAAAACAGATATCCTGTTATACTGTTAGATTATTTCTCATTTTCTATTACTACAGATAAATATAAAAATATGATAAGACATACACTTAATTTAAAAATATACTTTCATTTAAAATAAAAACAGAAATGAATTATAGTTTTGTTTTATTCTATTTGATTTACTTCTTCTAAGTTTTTTAAAATTTATGAGTTTAGAATTTGCAAGTAGTTTTTTTTTTCTATGAAACTATTTTCAGACATAACAAAGGACTCAAAATGAAAACAACCAGCTATCAAAGACTTGAATTCATGTTCAAAAGACTCAGGAATCAATCTTATAAAAATCCAGTCTGTTCAGTTTAGGATAATTAATAAGAGTCACAGAAAGAGATTATACAAACAATAGATGAAACTAGAGGAAATCACCCCCAGTGAGATAGTCCAGACCCAGAATGATAAATGAACATTAGCTATTAAGTAAATGATAATTACGTTATAATCCATAGATGTAGAAAACCTAAGAAGTAATAGGGGCCACTCTAAAGGGGATGCATAGATCTCTCTGGTAAGGAGATATAAAATAGATTTTGCAGGTGGACTTGGGTTAGGTGGAAATGAGAACAGGAAGGGTCAGGTGAATAAGAGAATTGGAGAGAGAGAGTATGAAGAGAGATGACTGAAATTGGAAGGCATTTGGGGAGCAATAAGGAAACTGTCTGTAGTAGAAAGACTCAGGAGTCTATGAGGGTAAAAGTAGCTAGGACTCCTAGTAGTGGAGGATACAGATACAGAGCATGAATAGTTCATCTTTTGTAACCAGGCAAGGCTCCCACTGGTGAATCTAGGATGCCAACCCAGCCACAAAACCTTCGATGTACACTCTATCCTTCCTACAAGATATGCTGGGACAATAGAGGCCCGGAACTGTGACAGTGATCAACCTATGACTGATCTATTTGGAGTCCCACACTATGAAAGGGGGTTTATGTCCAACACTGCCTTGATGACCAGGAACCTTAGGCTGGATAGCCCCCAAATCTAGAATAGAGAGAGAAAAAAAAAACCAAAACCAACAACAACAACAACAACAACAACAACAACAACAACAACCCAGCAACAATAAGCAAGCAGCCAAGCAAACAGGCAACCAAAGGGAGAAAAAACCCAAAATAAATTAAATACAAGATTTTACAATACTACAAGTGAAATATTACTGATCATTTTTGGAAGATTTATTCTAGGAACAAAATCATTATTTTGTAATTTAATAAGTTGGGTGGAAGAACCAAGATATCTATCCATAAGCTGTCATTCACAATCTTGAGAGTAACCATATGCTTACTGAACACTGATTATTTATCATAGTTCCTCAGCTAGTCAGTGAAGAGATTTCAGAATTCGACTAGGGCCATTGTACAGTCCTGGCTAAAACAGAGAATATAGAGAAAAGATCGTTGATGGTTATTGATGTCCTACAAGGGAAGACTATTTACATGTCTTTGGAAGGCAATACCTTTGATATATGAAGTATTCTGACAGAATGTCTAGAGCACCAGCACATCCAAAAAATCAAGATGTAAGATAGAAAAACCTGAGCCCTATGTCTCTATCCAGAAGGGTAGATAGATAGGTAACACTTTATTTGGAAGCAGGAGATGGAAATGTTCCCTAATCTTGTTCAAAAAAAGGACAAACATAAAGTTTTAAAATACACAATAACTTTCTGAACTACTGAGAAGCAAAAAGGGATTTTTTTTAATGCTACCATGCAGGGAAAAAGTACTAGAAACCATGGCAGAAAACTGTTGTATTATGGTATGGGCAAGATAGCTAGACATTTTCTCTTCACCTCAATTTGGAAACTAGCTTTTCATATCCCAGAACTCAGAACGAACTGATTGTACACATCTATTGAAAGGACATTAATGCTGGTATAAAATATGTCCTCACAGACAATGTGGTATCCTAGGCTAAGACAGGCAGGGCTCCTGAATCTGTTGCTATTACTATCAGCTACTTGTCTGTCTGCTGTGGGTCTTAGAACTCAGGCCTTTAAGTTCCTCACTTACAGTTTTTCCATATCTGACTCTTGCCTCTCTATTGGAAGCAGAAATTGCTAGAATCTTGTTCAGGAAAATGGTTAGTACTCAGAAGCATTGGGCTCATACCCAGGAAGTCAAACCATATTAGGAATTAAACTAATTGAAAACAAGCCCCCAGGAGGTGCTGGCGAATTAACAACAGCTCCTTGACTGGCACAGGTGGCCTCTCTTTGTACAACAGGTGGTCCCTCTGAAATTGCATGCTAATTGAGCTTATAGGGAAAAAAATCTAATGATGTGTTAATGGTTCTTTGGAAGAAATTTGAAGTTAACAGTTTCCGAGCACATTTTTATCACCATGAGTCACTCCATCCTTGTTTTTCTTCTTTGTAAATATGAGTTGGAGGTGCAGAGCTGCAAGAGAATGCAGATGAGTTGGGGAACAACAGATCAGCTATATCAGGAAATCTTTACTTTGACTCCAACTTAGGATGAAGAAGGAGATACAGATATCCTGATCATCATGTGAGTCCGGGAAACAGTGATGTAGCAAGTGGTACCAAGCTCCTGGGAGTCCGAAGACCTGGATCTGAATGCCTTCTCTATTACTTCTCAGTTAGTTACCTTTAGGTGAAAGCTCATTCCTTTTGAATCTGAAAACAATAAAATCTCACTCCTCTGTAAACTAGGAATAAATGCCTTGGAAGATTGTTGTGGTAATAATAATAGCATCAATAGTCAATGCCTGGCAAGGCGTAAACTTAGTGGTATTTGGTGAATTTTGACCAAATATATCAATTATGTAATTGTTAATTCAATTTTAACTGTCATTAATTGTTAGTCCTTACAGAGAACAGGGAGTTCACATAGACCTATAACCTGAATTTTAAAATCACAATACTACCTTAGAGGTAAATTCAGCCAGCACTGACTGGTCAGTTTTGTTATTTTTTGTTTTCATTTTGTTTAATACTATTCTGGATATGTTAGTATATGTTTGTGGGTTGCAGGCATGTGTGTACGAGGGCATGCTTATGAAAACTGGTGGACAATTTTGTGTGGTCAATTCTCCCTTTGCACTGTGGAACTGGTGGGTTAAAATCACACTGTCAGGCTTGTGCAGAACAGCAGCTGTCCTTTGTATTGGGCCATCTCAGTTTTCCAGCTATTCTCCCTGAACATGTACAGGGTAATGCTATATATAATAAACACTAACAAATGGGAACATGATCACTGTGTTTTACACTTTAGGACATAACGACTTACAGCATAACATGTGGAAGTATGTTGCGTTATTACTATTTTTCATATTAAGAATTTGAGGATGTGAGAATGAGATCTTATCCAAGGTCATGATGCACCAAGAGAGCCAGACCTTGGCAGAGTATGCTCTCTACTTAGATTGCCTCTTGTTCTTTTTATGTCTCTCCCTCCTTCCTTCTCTCTCTCTCTCTCTCTCTCTCTCTCTCTCTCTCTCTCTCTCTCTCTCTCTAACTCTCACATTTTCTTGGGCTCTCTCTCTCTGTTTCACTCCTCTCACTTTCTTACTTTCTCTCATTCTCTCTGTTTCTCTCTCCCTTTCTTAAACTTTTTAAAATTTCTTTAAACTTTCTATCTCTAAACCCCTTTTCTTCTGAGCCTCTCATCAATTAATATTCAATTAGCTTTTGACTTTGTTTCCCAGAAAGGATTTTAATATTTCCACGTGCTCCTACAACACAAATTCAGTTTCATCAATGTATAAGGTGACACCCTTTTTACTCCCAGGAATATACCGTAGATCAGCCAGTTTTGTATGGTTGCTGCTAGACAGATGTTTCCACTAATATGTCCACCAAGGTACAGTCACATCCTCCAGCTTCAAAATGCAAGCAAAATCTGTTTATAACATAGAGTCTCTTAGAGCAAGGCACAGCCTGAAAACACACTGTTTTACACAATATGGAGTAACTCGGAGCAAGGCATAGCTTCATCTCTACACTGAAACTGTCCAGTCTAAAAAAAAAATCAGTTGTTTGTCCTTTGGATCAGATCGTATACATGGGACTGCAGCTCTCTTACTCTGCTCAGCAGTAAAGGCTGGTATTGGCTTACACTTTTAGCACAGAGTCAGATCAAAATTTAAAATGTGGTTTCTATGTAATATGTAGCATGTGCCATAATAAAGTAAGAAGAAAAAATCATAAGTCAATATATTCTAGAACAAGGGCAGTGTAATCTATGAGATTCAGCACATGGTTTTTTTGGGGAAAAAGGTTTAAGAAAAGTAGAACATAGATTTAGGTTTAAGTAAAGAAAGAAAGTGGGTGAGCTTAAAATGCAGCCTCGTACATCTCACATATGCCTGCTAAGCATTGTAAGACAAAAGACTAGCACAATTTTAAGTGGAGAGAGATTGATATCTGGGGAAACACGCTGCTTTGTCTCACCTGATTTATTTCTTGGCAGCTCCAGGAACCTGAGAACCAAGTACATTCCCATTGTTGACTTCAAGGGCTCAGGTGAAATGTCCATTAATATTCATAGAAGGCCAGATGGACTGGCCAATGCCTGGAGCACATGGGTTAGCTTTAGAGAAACCAGCTGGGACTTGTTCGTATGTCATAGTGAAAAGAGCCAATGGGATCCCAGAACACAACACAACCAATTAGTGAGTGTTGCTAGGGGCTTGCTGACTCTGCCAAATTTTATTGCTCAAGAAAAATCCTAGTTTGTAGAAGGGAAAAAACTTCCTGGCTATTTCTTTGCTCTCTTTTTTAAAAATTTGAAAGCCAATAAATACAACTTAATGATTATGAACAGAGGAAAAAAAATTAGGATATATCCTAGTAAACATTTTAAATTTCCCAGTAAAATAAAATTTTAGAGTCCTTTACATAAAAACCTGTGGTATTGTTATGGTTTTCCTTGCAAGCCTTACTCTGAATTTCAGGCTGGCCTCAAAGTCATGGCAGTCATTCTGTCTCAGCCTGGTGAATGCTAGGATTACAGCCACTATACCACCTCAATATCTAAGAGTCTGTTTCCATGTTGGAGCAGGGAGAAGGCTTGGTTCAGAGGATTACTGATTGTCCTAACAAGTGGTTTTTGATAGATTTGACCCATTTTCATGAAGAGATTTTGCCACAGAGAAATCAATAAATACCTCAGTGCTGTAACAATGAGATACTTTTGGTGTCACACATAATGCTCTGTAGTTTTTATTTAATTTTTACTCGCCCCCTTTATTTTATGTCTATGAGAGGTTTGCCTATGTGTGTGTTAGTACAGCACATGAATGCCTGGTGTCAAAGAGAGCAGAAGAGGGAATCAAAAGGGTGAAACTCTCTCACCTGGACCCCATTAAGGAGTTGTATTAGTCAGTGTTTTCTATGTAACAGAATTACTGGAAAGATGCACACAGATTAAAAGAAGATAAGACTGGCTTCCAGGATGGTCTTGCTAGTCCAGTAATGTCTGTCTCACACTGAAGAGGCTGAGAGTCTATTTGTTGCTCAGTCCACAAAGGCTCCATGAGGCACTGAAGACCTAGAGGAGTGGTTCTCAAACTTCCTAATGTTGCTACCCTTTAATACAGTTTTTCATGTTGGGGTTTCCTCAACTCTGAAATTATTTCATTGTAGTTTTGCTACTGTTATGAACTGTAATGTAAATATCTGATATGCAATCCCCGTGAAAGAGTTGTTCAGTCCCCAAAGGGGAAGTGACTCACAGGCTGAGAAGTGTACAAAAGGTTTCCTGAACAGCTACTGGGTCTTCAGTTTATATACTGGTCTTCAGAAATCCTAAAAAGTAGTTGAAAAAGTTGATTTTAATACCAGCACAAGAGTGCTTCAGCAGAGCATAAATGAACATGCCAGTAGCAGTGTGTGCAAAGAGGAAAATCAGCAGTCTTCTTCTGCATTATTTTTTGTAGATATAGCCAAAGACCTTGTATTTCTGTAAAGTACTTGTCAATCACCAGATGGAAAACATACAGTGTTAGTCACACTACTCCTGAGGCCCTCCTGGCCCTCTTCTAAAGTAGGTGGTGCTAAACTCAGTGACCAGGCTCCCAGAGTCCCTGACACAGTATGCAAGCAGCTTTATGTTCTGCTTAGCTTACTTAAGAGTCTGTCTTTTTTAAATCAAGGTTATTACTAGAAGAGGATGCCCATATTGCTTCAAATAACCTGATCAAGAAAATTCTTCATAAAAGTGTCTAGCAGTTTTGTTTTGGTTGATTCCAGCAACAGTCATCTTGACAACCATCACTAGCCTCCCAAAGATGGACACCAGCCCTTGTGATACAGAAGGCCCCACCAGTCTGTCATCCACCCACTGAATGTGTCAAGACACCAACTGGAAGAGAACTCTATTTCTGACTCTCCTAAAGGCTTCAGTCCCACTTGGTTTCAGCAGTTGATGTGACCTGCTGGAATTGCCATCTGCCTGTCTTTCTAGTCCTTCTGTTTGTCTGAACCTTCAATTCATTTATCCCTCCCTCAAGTCTCATCCTTGCTTTTACCTTGCTTCTGTAGATCAACTCTGACCCTGGCTTCTAATACTACAACAGTAGCAGAAGTATCCATTCCCAAAGACCTTCCCCAGGGGTTCTTTATCTTAACTCTACAGAGACCCTATTTGCCTCATTACAAGTTACCCTGTTACACAGGCCCCTAAAATCTCTTGAATTCTAATTTTAACAACCATTCTATAATCTATATTTATGTATGATCTTAGAGTTAATATTGTGACCTGAATAAATTAAACTGTATTTGGTTTGTCCAGATTGTCAAGGAAAGTGAAATTATCTGGCTGAGTTCTACCAACAAAACTGACAAAACTTGTGACTTTATTATTATTATGAAAATGTGGAAAAACATCAGTGTGCTCACCTGAATTTTGACACAGTACACTCATGATGGCCACTGAGCACTGGAGTCCTGGATGTTAGTTGCTTTAGATATATTTCTATATCTCACCTGCTTAGTTTACAATAAGTCTATCAGAATGTAACCCCTTCATGAGTTAAGGAGTGTATGTATTTCTTTGTCAGTGGATAGATGTCAAAGGAAAAAATAATTTGTCAAATGTCACCAATCCTATAAAGATATTTGTGAACTTTCCCCATTTTACAGTTAATTATTCTGGAACTAAAAAAGAGAAAATGACTTGCCCACTGAATGGGCAACATGTGTATGCATAGCCATGCCTTACATAGCATTTTCTCCAACAGGCCACATCCATAACAGCAGTTTCATAAGATGACAATGAAGCCAGAACATTCCTGTCACCAGGGACATACTGGCTGCTATAACACTGAAGTGCCAGCATTAGTCATACGATCATGGTGTTGCTAACAGATTAAACCTAATGTGATGCTAGCTATAAAATCTATAGCATATAATAGTGTATAGTGCATTATACCTGATGATGATATCAGTAACTTACTGGTTTATGTATTTACTGTACTATCTTTTTATAGTTACTTTAGAGAAAACTTCTACTTATAAAATTTTACTATGTATCAGTATGTCATATTTTGGCAGCAGACTTATACAACTCCTGCTTATGATTTTGATTATAACTTTTGCTTTTGTACTTGATTTGTGTGTGTATGTGCATTACATATTGGTGTGCATGCACATGTATGCAGGCATTTACAGACTAGAAGTTGATATTATGTGTCTTTCTTGATCATTCTCCACATTAATTTTTGATGGGCTATCATTAAACTAGACCTCATTGATTTAGTTAAGTTGACTGGTCAGTGAGCCCCAAGGATCCACCTGTTTCTGCCCCACCTCTCATAGTACATCTGTGTGAATGCCAGCAATTCAAACTCAGATCTTAGTCCCCATGTGTCAGGTATTTTGTCAACTGAGCCATATCAGTTTTATCTTTGGTTGTTTTTGTAAGGATTCCCATCACTTTAGCAGCCAAGTGGTGAACCCAACATGGCGCAGGCAGAATACGTGTACAAAGGGCACACCCCTAGTCATGCCTACATAAAACCCTGCCCACCAGTCCTCTTAAAAAAAGCCACCATGTGGAGCTCTCTCTCTCTTTCTCTTTTGTTTCCCTGCTCTTGTATATGCCTTGCAACTCTCCTAAATATATTCTAGTGTGGCTCCAGTAGTGTGTATGTCTGATCTGTTGCACAAAATCAACAGTTTAGTTTATTCTATAGCTCTGTAAATATACTATTTTATTTATATTTGTATTTAATAGAAAATGTGTCTTCTAGGTTAATGGTATGCTGTTACATCCAGATTTGTTTAATTAAACTTGATGTTAATGTAATAACCAAATTGCTTAATAACATGTTCCATGAGCCACACCCCTGAGATTTTGGAGGGACATGGAGTAGGATCTTTGTTCCATTATCAAGCTTATGCTTTTAAAAACAATGTCAAATTCTCTTGCTAAAATCCAATACTGCTAATACTGCTCTAACCATGACTGTGACTGTTGGTATTTTATTAGACTTTTTTTTTTTTATTTAATCCAAGTGTGTTTTACAGCAAAGAGAAAAGATTAGGATGCAATGGCCTAAAGATGTAATTAAAAAAAAAAAAAAGAAGATACCATCAAATAAATCACTGAGTGTTTATAAAGAAGCACAGGCCAACTAGCTAAATACAAATCACATGCACCAGCCAAATAAAATGGAATAGAAGATTCCTATATTTTCTATACTTTAAATTAAGTATGTTATATAATCTTTCTTTTGAACAATTAAATTTTTCTTAAAGTGCTAGGTAAAGAATTTTGTGTTCTTGTGTGAGAAATTTCCAAAACTAGCAGCAAAAGTACAAAATTTGAATGAATTTATCCTAACATATGAGTATTAAATATTACAGTTAATGATAAAAATTCATTATTTTACTACTAGTCACTTAATACACATTTTGATTTAGTTTGCATTGTTTTACCTGGGATAGAGGGATGCTCGTTAAACACATTCTCGATATTCATAAGTTTCATTTTCTTCCTTGTCAAGGTATCTACAGATTAATATAATGATAATTCTAATGTTTCCCCACATCATCTTAATCTATCACATGCTCCCTTATAGTGTTCACATAGTAATCTTCTACGAAGGCATGTTTATATTTTTTCCCTGCATAAATTATCATAGTGATTGTTCATAGCCTAGAATCCCTCAGTGCCTAAAAATTCCTTGCTTTCCCGGTGTAGTGGATAACCATCCTTTGAGAATCTAGATGTACCTATAGCCGGTGATGCAGAGAAATAATTTGTGGATTAATCTATGTAGCCCTCCTAGGACCAGTTATTAGAAGCCTGCTTTTTTTTCTCCCTTGTGCTTTTTAAAGTCTAAACTGAGATCACTTCTTGAAGACTAATCATCTGCTCTCCTACTTTTCCCTGGAATTTGTTGTAAAAGATGCAATGAATAAGCACACTAAAGAAAAGTGTGGTTATTTTTTGTAGGCTCATATAGCAGACCATAAGAAAACATACACTTGGCTAGCAGTAAAATCTATCAAAGTTTTTCAACAGCCCCATATTTTTTACATTCCTTCACTGCTACCAGCAGATGCATCTACATATGTTCCTTGATTTTATGGGTGCATTACAACGGCATCAAAGCTGCTGTAACATTGCAGGCACGTTTTTATGGGGAGTGATTTCAGCATCATGCCATCCGGCTGGCCCACCCCAGCCTTCTGTTGCTGGAATGAAACTGCAAAGACACTTAATGGAGAAGATAAAGAATAAGGCAGAGAGTGGGTGGCCCAGAATGGATGCTATCTTTTCTCCAGACTAGAGGAAGGGTCTTGGAGCTCTTTGGGAAAAGCGGATTCCTTAAAGATGGCTAGTATGTCAACATGTCACTCATTTCTGTGAGCCTTTAAAGAAGCAGTTTACAAACTTCATGATGACAGTGTGATATGTTTATGAAATTGGGTAGGGTGTTTATGTTTCAAAGAGGTAACCACAATGATCCTATTACTGCCTTTAATAGTAATATAAGTATGAAATTATATCATGATATCAGTCATTGTAGCACAAGCAAGACATGGTACTGGAGTAGAATCTAAGAGTTCTACATTTGAATCAGCTTGCAGCTGGAAGAGAGAGTACCACTCAGCCTGGCTTGGGCTTCTGAAACCCTAAAACTAACCCCGACTAACAGAATTCCTCCAGTAAGGCCACACCTTCCAACAAGGCTACATGTCCTAATCCTTTCAAATAATGCCACTGTCTTTTGAGTCTATTGGGAGCATTGTCATTCAAACCATTACAGAATTAAAAGCTCATATCACCATTTTAAGTCTTTGAAGAAGGCAGGAGCTTCCATTTTTGTTCTTAAAAACATTAATGTGAGGATGTGTAGCTGGATTTTAGTCTGTGCTTATTTCAGTGGAGGAAAATCCAAAGTGATTATGTATTTTAATTAAGAGAATATTAATTAACTACTTTGAACATTAATTAGGAATTCACCCACCTACTTTAGACTTGTAGATATATTTTCTGGCATAGTTTCTAATCCTCTTCTACTTGTTCATGATCTGTGCCAGGGCACTGTCTAGTAACCCTTGATTTGTTGGAGCAAAGTAATCTTGCATCCTTTGTCAGAAAAGAACAAACATGGTTTTTTTTTTTTTTTGATGCTGAATCAGACATTAGAAACTACCTGATACACTCTCTTTTTTATGAAGTGGAATTGAGATGTAGAGGGGAAAGTGAATTGATCCTTTCAAAGTACATGCTGCCTTTGCATTGATGTTTTTAATATATTTCTAAAGAATTTAATTCCTAGAATGGCTTTCTAGGTTTTATGGTTTAGAAAATTATGCTCAGGATCTCTTTATACTATCTATTTCTCCCACTATCAACCTTAGGGAAAACTGACAAGTAGAAGATTATGTTGCTTTGCATTTTGTAAGTATGAACCCATAGAAGTAAAGTAGAAAAAAATCTTAAATTAATAAAAAAGGACAAATCAAGAAACAGGCTTTGACATTCCACAGGCAATATTTTACTTCTTTCAATGAATTTTTAAAGTCAATGTATTTTACATGTTTCAAATGAGAAGCATAAAGATCAATGAAGCCAAGATTCCTCTTGATGCTTTGTAATAATAGTGGCATAGTCAGACTGCCTTCCATCTTCATCCATGCTCAAATTCTATACCATGGGCCAGAGTATGTGCTGAGCATATTGCCATAGTGTATCTCATTTGGTCCCTAGAGCAGCTCTGAGTCAGGTATTCTAGGTTGTTTTTGCAGATGAACAAATTAAGTCTCAGATAAAATTAGTAATCTATTTAAGTTTATTTACTAATAAATGGCTGGATTGGGGTTAGCTGGTTCCAGAGTCCATGTTTTTTATGTATGAAAATGTGAACATTAAGTAAAGGTAGTTATAAACTAACTCTGATAAATACACAGTCAAATAACAATGATCTGTTTAGGATTTATTATTTATTTCTTTCCAAAGGGTCAAATTTGCTCCTTATTTTCTGTAGAATTCTGTTCCAAGCAGCAGAGTATTAATGAGAACTATGGAAGAGCATAGGACTGTCCAGCCAGAGGGAATGGTATGCAGCAGAAGATGTGTCTTAGAGTTCTGGTTTTGTTTCAAGGGTTTCCATATGGAGATGGAATTAGCTTTTGTTTAAAATTACTTGCTAGATTAGAATTATGACACATGATGAATGTAAGCCACAGGGAAATATTTTGGAAGAATATAGAGAGAAGTTTTCTAAAAGTCCCATCTGTCTAAATATAGAGTAGGCTGTCTTAGAATGTGGGAATTCTCAGAAGCCTAGAGACCACTTGGCAGGGTCACTATAGCCAAGATCTGATGACATTTAAGGTCCTTGAATCTGGATGCTTTTCTGACGGCGTCTGGCATTGTGTATCCATTATGGATGAATGCCTGCTCATTCTGCATATCTGGGCTGTGTTCCCTAGCAGTTGGCACAGGTAGCTTAGAAATGCAGCCATCCAGCAAGGGTGGGTCTCTGCTTCATTCGTCATCAACGCTGGGGGTGTCAGTCTCCACTACCAGAGCTATAAGAACATTAGGGATAAATGTCATACTGGGATGGCACAAAGTAATGCATGATATGTGGTGCTCCTTTTCACCTGTGTTTTCTTGTATCTGTGTACAATACAGAACACTTAGATGCTCTTTCATGAGACCAGTTTATTCCTTGGTATCATGGTATTGGTGGTTTTGGGGTTTGTTTGAGTGGCCATAATAATGGTAGTGATAAAATTATGACAATTGTCTGGAGATTACTGTATTTTAAGTGTCATTATTCTTGACCTCTTGCCATTGAGCAGAGTGAGATGCAGAAGGTGTTTATAGCAGACTCACTCAGCTCCCAAAAAGCACAGTTACTGTTCAAATACAGGCCTATTTGGTATCAGAGAACACATTTTTAAATTATTTTTTACTGTTGATAGTATTTCCATATTGATGATACTTTTCACTCTTTATATTATGAAGATTTTTAGCACAATTTTTATATTGTTGAATGTTTCTTGATAAGATGATGTAAAGGAAACACAGTGGGGGCTTTTCTGGGCTTATTTAAAAACATATGAACTGTCCATCCATCCATACATAGCTGAAAGAACACAGTACTCAGTGTTTACCTTCTTTGAGTCACAGTTTTTCTTTTATATAAATGTGTGTTTCCTGACAACAATTACTTGGGTTAGGGTTAGGGTTTCTTTTCTGCATGTGGTCTTGCACAGACTGACTTGCTATGCAGCCTGCCAAGTACTGAGATTTTAGGTGTGCCATCTCACCAGCAGAAAGAAATTTTTAAAGGAAGTACACCAAGAAAGCAGATATAAGGGAGAAAGCAGGCTAGTATTAGGATAGATCATAAAGGTTATTTCTTTAGGTGGTAAAATCTAGTTCTTCTTTGCACCATGATTAGCATACCGCATACTTCTTTGCGTGAAATATGTGAGACCAGAGACTTGTCCGTCTTTCTGTTGAGGGGTTTACCCAACAGCTCCCTTCACATGATATTAAGGGAGCTAACCCTAGAGCTAAAAGTGGAAATGCAAGCACAAGAACTGAACAAAGCTTAAGATGCCACAAAACTGTCCATGACACCTGCAGCTAAAAACAGAGGTGGCTTTATAGAATATGATGCAGCTCCAGCAAGATCAGCCACACAGAACCATAACAATGTCATTTTCTTTTTGAAATTATATTTATGTGTGATTTGCACGCATTTATATGTGTAGCTTCTATGTGGAGGCTAGAAAATGATGCCAGGTGTCTTCATCTATCATTATCCACTTTATTTATAGCTCGCATAATCAATGTTCTTGTCATGGAATGAAAGTCCTGAAGATGGTTACCTGCAGTGGCTTAGCTGAGCTTTGCCTTGTTCCTGTGAATGGCTTGCTCCTGAAAGTCCAGAATAAGAAAATCAGGACAAGGTGGTTCCTTTTCCAGATCATCTCACATTGTTCACCTCTATTCTTTGCACTCCTTTTTCACTGCCAGTTGTAGTTGCAAATATGTATTGTGCACAGCAAAGGCTTTGAGAGTGACAAGAAGGGATTGCCAGCACATGAAATCCAATAAGGACACAGTGTTTTGTCTTGTGAACTGAGGACTGTGGTAATTAAGGCAGTATTTACAATGCAATAAAGGCAGAGCTAATTACTATCAAACGCTAGTGAAACAATACTCTTTCCCAGGGAAACTAGACTGGGATCAGCCTTCATTATGAATCCTCCAACTGTCTCCTTTGTTAATTATGATCTTCATAATCCTCTGCCTGGCAATATTTGCTTAATTTATTGCCACTCTATAATGCAGGATTAATGAGAGAACTGAGAACAACTGTGTGAGTTCCTGGATCTCTAACATGAAGAGATAGACCCAGAAGAGAAAGGTGGTGGTAGTTATATTAACCTTCAGTCAAAAATGGAAGCATTCCTTTGACCATGCAGCAAGACAGAGGCCTTTGCCAACATGCATGGGGCTTCACATCTGAGACTGTACAAGATTGCCAGGCTAGGAGATGTCTTTTTTATGCCTGCATTATTGAAACATATATCCTGAGGTACAGATATATTTGCATAGTTTTGCAAATGTTTATTGTTACTGAGAGTTCTGATTCTTATGTCTGGTTTCAAAGCACTTAAAATATAAATTGTTAGTAGAAAGCCAGATTTTTTTTTCTGTAAAGAGACAGATAGTAAAGATTTTGGCTCTCTGAGCCTACATATGACCAATGTCAAACCTTTTCTTAACCCCATTTTATTTTCTGCCTCTTTCCCTTTTTTCACCTCTTTGTCCTTTCCCCTGTTCTTTTCTTGCTTTCTAAAAATATAAAATTCTCTCAAAATGTAAAATATACGTTTAGCTCTTAGCTATATAAAATGAGGTCATGGTTGTGTTTGGGTTGCAGACCACACTGTTTTTTACTTACTCTACATTACCTATTAATGCACTCAGCCCTAAAATCTGCAGTAAGTGGAGAGCAAAATAAACAGAGATTTTTTTTAACAACTTAAACTATTAAGGATTAAATTTGGAATTGGATTAAAATGTAAAATTAATTTAGTAATCAGGAGAGAGAATAGTGTATGATAAGCAAGTAAAAGTTGACATCTATTTTTATCTCTGATTTTAAGGATTCTTGTTATTATCCTCCTTCCCACTTAAGCCTGTCTTTCCCCCTATTTGTTGTATTTGCTAAAATTTCCAGAGACTATCAAATTAGCATTAATTTTAATACGTGGGGAACTGCTGAGTTAGTAACATATAGTAATATGATGAATGGAAGAACTTTGGGAGTAAGAAGCATTTGGCAAAATTTCCAGACAAATACAAACCCCATGGCATGTTTTTTTTAACTGAGGAATTAATTTCTTAATATATTGTGGTATAGGCTCAAGTATCTACTTTATGTTCTTGGATCCTTTACACTAAAGGTCAAACCAGCTCTTAAACACATGTAGAAATGATACTTCCAAAACTTTCAGATATATGTTCAAATTCTATTACTAGAACCATTACCCAAAAGTGGTCAGTGTCCCCCATGCTTGGGAACCACTTTATTATTCACTTCATAGGGCCAGGAATGCAATGTAAAGGGGCAATTCACAGATTATAATACTGCTCTAAGGTGATGGTTTGCATATGGTAAAACAGAGCTCCATACTAGTATCATATTCTTCTCTTTTTAAATTTAAATTGAATATGATTTTTCTTTGAATCCCCCCATTTACCCACCCACTTCTTCCTCCTTCTTGAAATGTATATATATATATATATATATGTGTGTGTGTGTGTGTGTGTGTGTGTGTGTGTGTGAATGAAATAAGGCAGCCAATTCAAAATTTGAAAAGAGAATTCAATAAAGAGTATATATATTATGTGTTTGTATATGCATACCTAAATATATAAATGCAACCTATTCAATATGTTTATTGTTATATATATTATTATTATTTTATAAATATTATTATATCATATATAATTTCTTTGCTGACCACCCTTTTTAATCTTAATATTAAATAGAAGATAAAAGAGAAGGAGAAATTCCACAACACAAGAGACAGCCTATAGAAGGAGTTGAGCTGGTGCTGACTGAGGACAGGTATCAAGATGTATGTTTCAAAAGAGTAGAGGGACCTGGTTCTAAGTCAGGGTTTTATTTTCAGGTCTATGTGGTCCCACAACACATCCAGGAGATGCAGAAGTAGGAAAGACTTTGGAATTGAATGTGCACAGACCAAGAAAGCAACACCAGATGACAGCACAGGCAGAAAATAAGCAAAAGTGTGTTGAGCCCTGGAGAGTGATTGCTATTACACAGTAATTAAGAATAAGACTAAGAATGGGACTTGGGGCCTTGAAAACAACCACACAGGGAAAAACAAGAGTTCAGCCCTACCATAACTTAATCATATCCTGGATATTGCAAATGCTTCCTTGAAAGAATAAAGGTTACCCAAGTAAAGAAAAAAAGAAAGGACAAAATAACCAGTAAACTACTAAGCAAAGGACAAAGCACACTAATAATGTAACATAACAACAAAGGGTACATGTCTCCTCTAAACCTTATCAGACCCATATTAACATCCCCAATGAGAAAAGTATAGAACTTTCTGACAAAGCATTGCAAAGAATAATTATAAATATATGCAAGCAACTCAAATAAGACATAGGTATACTCTAAAAGAACATAAACCAAAAAGTCCAAATATACTAAGTAAGTCAATTCAAGATTGGAAAAAATAATTCAACAAAAAGTGTTACTTAAGAAAAAACAAACTGAAAGGTTACTAGAAATGAAAAGCTCGATAAGCTAAATGAAAGACTCAATGGAAAGTCTCATCAAGAGAATAGACAATGTGAAAAAATCCCAGATATAGGGATTGGATTGTTCTGTGGTATAACTCTTTTGTAGCCTGTAAAGATTTGTCACTATTATTGATATAAAAATACTGATTGGTTAGTAGCCTGGCAGAGAGAGAAGTGGAGCAAAAAGATTAGGAGAATTCTGGGAAGAGGAAGAACAGAGAGGCAGATGCCATCCAGACACAGAAGAAGAAGCAAGAGGAGAATGCTGCAAGAAGAAAAAGTACCAAGCTACCTGGCTGAACATAAATAAGAATTACGGGTTAATTTAGCATACAAGATAGTTAGTAATTAGCCTAAAGTAACTGACCCAGGAGTTACTATAATATTAAACCTCTGAGTCAATTATTTAGGAAGCTTTGGGATATTTGAGAGTTGCAAGCTGGCACAGAAACATGTGCTACATCATTTAATAAAAATCAATGACAATTTTTTCCTTTTTTATTATTATTATGAACAAAGAAGTCACACTTTCTATCCTTGTATATCCTTATTCAAGGTCCCTACCCCCTCCCACCACATCAGGTCATTCTTTCTTCTCCACAACTCCCCATCCCCTCCCTGGGCAGGCAGCAGGCAGTCCCATGGTCCCACTGTTCCAACATTGCTTAATTCAGTCTCCACTGCTGGCAGATCCAGTTTTCTCCCCCCTCCCTCAAGAGTGAGTCAGGTGTTCCTCTAGGGGGAGTGGGGTTCAGATCTAAAAAGGGAATTCTCAGCAAAATTACAAATGACTGAAAGACAATTTTTTTAAATCAATGGAACACAGCAGAATTTGGGACTCTATGAAAAGACTACATGCAGAAATCATGGATGTAGATAAAGGAGAATATGATGGAAAGGGCATAAAGTATATCGTCAATAAAATAGTAGAAGATTTTTCTAAAAATTTGAGAAAGAGATGCTCATTCTTACAAGAATCCTGCAGAATACCAAGTATCCTGCAGAAAGCCAAGTGTCTTCTTGGCTTTAAGTCTTTTAACTACAATTTCACAGTGTAGTTAAAAGACTTAAACCACAGACATAAGAAAAGTTATTAAAAACAAAGATACAGAGAGGGACAGGGATATATAAATACAGACAGAGACAAGAGATAGGTGGAGACAGAGACAAATATAGACAGAGATAGAGGTCAAAAGGACAAACAGAGAAAAACAAAAAGTAGAGAAAAAGGAGAGAGATTTGTGAAGTTATCCATATAGGCAGGCCAGTCAGAATAATACTTTAATATTCATTAGAAATAGTGAAAGCCAGAGAAGCCTAGAGTGTTGTATGTGAAGTTTCAAAAGATAAATACTACATAGCTTGTCTATTATATAAAATAAAACTATTAATTATAGTTGGAGAAATAAAACCTTTCTACAATAAAACATAATAAAGAAATGTTTTTACTAAACCAATATTGCAGAGTATACTAGAAGTAATAATGAGTCAGAAAAGAAGAATAAACATACTCAAGATGCTGCAGAGGAATGAATAAACAATATTAGGAGAATTAATGTAAAAGGTCTAAAAAATGTAAAACTAACAAAATGTTAAGCATTAATACACTTTTTGCAATTACAGTTCTGAGCATTGATATTTTCAATTCCCTAGCAAAAAAGCATTAACTAGTTGATTAGATGAAAACACACACACACATACACACCCCACACCACCAAAGAAAGACAGCACCTTAGGGCAAGATGGAAGAGACTATTGCTTGTAAAGAAACAAGTAATTGTAGCTATTCTAATATCTGGCTAAATGGATTTTTAACTACAGTTGGTCAGAAGAGATAATGAAGGCCACTGTATACTTGTTAAGGCGATAATACACCAGGAGGCTATTAAAATTATAAACAGATATGCAATGAATGCAGATGTGCACAGTTCTGTAATTACTAGGAAGTAGGAAGCCAAAAGTTAAGTTCAACTAAATAACAGTAAATAGCTTCAAAACCAATAGGTATATTATCTAGACCAAACTAATAAACAAATGAAACAGAAAATATTACTGTCAAATGACACCAAACCCAAGTATTTGGACCTTACTAATGTCTTCAGAACATTCTATCCCAAAACAAAGTAATACACATTCTTGTCAGCAGCTCATGAAATTTTCTCCTAAATAAAACAGAAATTAGGGCATGAAGCAAATTTCTGCAAATATGGGAAAATTTAAATTACTTACTGTCTTTTATCAGATCACAGTAGAATGAAACTATAAATATAGGGTACAGAGACTCATGTAGATGAAACAGCATACTATTGAATAATGAATGGTTACTGAAAAAAATGAAGAGTGATACTATAAAAGATAATATAATTGAATAAAAATATAAACACAAGATACCCAAATCAATGGGATAAAATGAAAGCAGTCCTCAGAGAAAAGTAGAAAGTTTATAACATTATTGCCTACATAAAAAAGAGAAAATTTAAGTAAATAATTTAATGATGCATGTTAAGGCATTTGAGGAAAAATAACAAAACAAATCATAAAGCAGAATAAAATTAAAGAAATGGAAAAATACAAAAAAATCAGTGAATTTGTTCCTTGTAGAAGTAAGCAAGATTGACAAATTCTTAGACAAATTAAATATAGACAAAACACCAATTAATAAAAATCAGAGACATAAAGGGAGTCATCACAAAAGATTCCAATAGGAATCTTAAAAAAAGGATATATGTTTAAAAATTATACTCTACTATACTGAAAAAAATTAAAAGAATTGAATACATTTCTGGATTATTTATCTTATCAAAATTTAAACAATATAAACAATTTAAATATGTAAACAGCCAACAATAATGGAGCTATAGTAGAATATCTTTTAACTAAAAACCCTCAGAATTTACTAAAAGATTTTACCATATCTTTAAGGAATGATATCAATATTTTTTAAATTATATAATAAAGCAGAGAAGGAATAAATACTCCAAAATTCTTTTTATAAAACTTGATATGTCTCTAATATCAAAACAAGGTAGAGATATAACAAACAAAATCACAGACTAGTCTTTTTGATGGACATAAGTATAGAAATTATCAGTAAAACATGTGCAAACTGAACTAATGATCACATCCAACACTCTTTCATCCTCCTAACCAAGTTGGCTTTATTTCAGTGATGCATATATGGCTCAACATATGTAAAATAATAAATGAACTTCATCATAGAAATGAACTAAAAATAGAAAGCATATGATTGCCTCATTAGATACAGTAAAGACCATTAGCCAAATCTAACATCCCATTATGATAAAAGTAATGGTTGACTAGGGATGGAGATAATAAAAGACATATATAATAAAGCCTATACTCAACATCATGCTAAAAGGAGAAAATGTTCAAAGCATTCTTACTAAGTACACAAGCTGTTTACTTTCTCTAACCCCTATTTAGTGAAATCCTTCAGTCTTAGCAGAGCCATAAAGCAAGGGAAGGGATTAAAAGAAAAGATCAGTCATGAAGATCAGTCTTGATACAACAAACTGGAAAAAAAGATTTGTGATAAAAGAAGAGGTAATTAGAAATATATTATACTTGTTAGCAGAAAACATTATATTGATTTCTCCTTAATAATATGTTAATGAGATTCTCACAAAAGGAAAAGAAAGAAATGATATTGTTATTATGCTAGACCTACTGAATACAAGCTATAGATTTAATGTAATGCTATATAAATTCTAGGATTTTTCTTAAGACTTAGAATTTTTCTTAAGACTTAGATGAAAACACAAAGGCCAAGAATAGCCCAAGAAATTCTAGGCAAAGAGAACACTTGGAAAGGTAATCATAATACCTGATCTCAAGTTACACTCTAGACAAAATAAACAAATCTTAGTACCTGTATGACAACAGACACATAAACCAGCGCAATCAAATAGATCACCCAAATATAAGTCTGCAATTACCTGACTTTTATTAAATATATCAAAAAATATTCACCAGAGCAAAGGCAGATTGTTAGCATGCTAAACCTAGAATATGGGAAATCTGGATTTCAACATGCAGAAGAATAAAACTAGATTCTCATCTCTTACTCTGTACAAAACTTAACTGCAACTGGATTGAATGAGAGCCAATACTCTAAAACTGATAGAGGAAATGTAGCATATGATTAATTTATAAGCATGCATTAGAGCTTTCTGAATAGGACTTGGATAGTACAAGAAATAAGACCAACAAGAGACAAATGTGATTTTATGAAGATATTTCTACACCACAAAGGAAACTGTTACCTGAGTTTAGAGGCAGGCCACATAATGGGAGAAAATATTTTTCAGCTATACATCCAATGAAAGATTAGCATGTAGTGTATTAAAAAAGCTAAAACACACACACACACACACATACACACAAAACCCAAACCAAAACAAAACCTTCTGGTTTGACTGTAGAAGGGTTACTTAGCAGAAATTTGTGGTGTCCTTAATACATCCATGGGCATTAGCTGTGACCTACTGTGCTTTCTTCATCTGTAGCTGAAGCTAACCTGGCTTGAGGAGGTTTAGATTTTATCTTTAATATTTTATGAATTTTAGAGAAAAGAGAAGTTTTATTACTGTATGTTTTCTTTCTTTCTTTTTTTTTTGCTTTGAATGCTTTGCTTTTTTATATAAAGTTTGATACTAATTTTCAAAAAACAATATTTGGTGATGAGCAGCATGAATGGGTGTTTTTTTAAATGGGAAATCATAAGTGTGGGTATGAATCTGAGAGGACTGATAACTGAGTTTAATGGGGTGCATGATGTAAAATCACCAAATAATATATGTAAATAAAAGATAAAATACCTATTGTTAAGCCTTGAAAAAAAGTAAAACAATAAAAAGAATATTTAAAAGAATAAACCAGGCTGAAGAGATGGCTCAGCCATTAAAGGCTAGACTCACAATCAAAAGTAAGGAATAAACCAAAAAAATTAAATATCAAGAAAGAAGAAGCCAAGTTGGTAATAAGCTAAGAAATTGAACAAAAGAAGTATCAAAGAAAATTGCAAATGGCTAGTTTTCCCAATATCATTAACCACCAAGAAAATGCAGGTTGGAATTACTTTAAAAATTCATGTATGCTAATCAGGATGGTCATCAAGAATACAAGCAGCAATAAATGTTGACATGAATCTAAGGAAAAGTGAACGTTTATGCATTGTTGCCTGGAGTATAAACTAGTGTAGTTGCTTTAAAAATTATGGAGCATTCTCAAAAATCTAGATAAAACTGCCACATGCTATATATATTGCACTTTGGGATTGTAGCAAAAGGACACTATCTTACTAGAGAGATAGCAACACATCTATGTTTATTGCTGTTTTGTTCTCAATGGCTACGAAATGGAAGAAGCATAGATGTCCATCAATGATAAATGGATAATAAAAATGTTTATATAACACAACCAGGGAGAGCAGGCAGGCTACCTATAGATTTTTTCCTCTGACACTTCTTCCAGTTTCAGCATCAGCTCAGCAGCGGACCACCTGCTGTAGCCTCTACTTCTTTCTTGCCCCATACCTAGCTGAACACAAGGAACTCCCGTCCAACTTTCCCCAGCACTCCTCACTTTATCTAGTCCCCAAGTCTACTAGGTATTCCCTGGAACATCCAGGTTACCCCAGCCAGGGAAGCAGGCAGCCAACTGTAGATCTCCCTTCTCTCTTCCTTATTTAATTCTTCAGTTTCAGTTGTAGTTCCACAGCATACCATCTCCTTTTTCTCTGCCCAATCTTCATCAGTTCATACAGACCTTCTTTCTCCTCTAACCTTCCTCTCTACTCATCCTGTTATTCTAGCCTGCAACTCAAGCAATCACTGCCTGGGAACCCTCCAGCCATGACTGCCAGCAAGCAAGTAGGCAAGCTTTCAATCTCCACTTTTCTTTCTCTCTTTTATATTCAACCCACCAGTCTCATCCCCAGCCATGTAGCAGACTACCTCTTGTGGCTCTCCTTACTCTCTGCCCCATTCCCAGTGTCCTAAACACTATGAAAATTACTGTGAAGTTTCTTAGGAAGATGGAAATTGATCTACATCAAGATCCAGCTATATCATTCTTGGGCATATATGTAAAGGTGCCTTAGTCCTACCCCAAACAATTGATGAACCATGTTTATTGTTATTCTTTCCATTTGAGCTAGTGTCTTGCTGAATCTGGAGCTTGACATTTTGACTATATTGGCTGGCCAATAAAAATCTGACAGCACATCTCTCCTGCCTTGCCCCTCCCCCATCATCCAATGCTATGGTTACAGGTGTATGATGTCATACATAGCTTTTATGTGAATTATAGACACCTGAACTTGGGTCTTCATAATGATAGAGCAGACACTTTCCCCACCAAGCTACCTCCCTACTCCTTCAGAAATTTGAATGCTGAGAATATTTATACTTGTCTTTAGTTTAGCCTTTTGAAACCAGATTTAGAACATTGATACACAATAATGAGATATTTCAAATTCAAATCTCTTTGTTTATCAAAATAAAAATGAAATTCTTCAAATTCTTTTTCACTTGTGGATGACCTTGGAGATGTCATGCTTCTGGTTATATTTCTGGAGAACCTTAAATGATTTAATAGTGGTCTACCCATAAAAAGAAAGTAGCTAAACATTAGGCTAGATAATTTGCTAGCAGTTTAACACCTGGTGTACCTTAAGTAAATAGTAATGCTTGTTACAACTTTGTGTAACACATGAAAGTTAGTATACACCATCCAGAAAGGAACTAAATTCAGACAATAAAGACCTTTTTTTTTCCCCTAGAAGCTGGGATGCTGCCATGATATGGAGGGTAAGACCATACTGAGTTAAAGAAGAGCCTAACTCTACCATGTTTTCTCTCTTGAATTCATGTCCTGGACAGGTTGACACAAATAAAATTCAGCCTTGTTGGTTTGATCAAACATGACAGATGGCTGGCTAGCTTTTATCCACTGGATGCCTTCCTGAACACATTTGTGCAAGTTGGCTTTCCTGAAGAAGTTGCCATTTTCTGTTACTCAATCATATTCTCTCACTATGACCTGTAGCAGCTGTTCTTTCACCAATTACACCATTTTTCCTTGATAAATTAAAAACAACTCTAATTAAATGCTATAATGAAACTATCAATCTATGTTGCTGAGGCAGAACTTTGATGTAATTAGTTATTGATACTGCAAAGCAGGCTCTTGTTAGAATGTTAGTAGGATGGGTAGCTGACTCTTAGATTCTCCCAAGACTCACAGTCAGGTGGGAATACATAAGTGATTTATCTAATTATGTCTCAAAGAAAGAATTTGGTTTTTTAATATAGTCCATTGGTGAAATATAATAATATTATTCTAAAATGTTCAAAATGTTTCTCATTACTACCAACAAGGCCTATATTAATAAAGTAAATATTTTCTTTTTGATTGCCTTAGTAATAAATAATTCCATAGGAAGAATAATCAATTGAGAAATGAAGAGAATTTGAAGGAAGTAAAATAAAACTTGTATTAGTTTGGATGCAGTCTCATTTCATGGAAACTATGATAGTGAAAATTCATGAAAAACTATAACTATCTGCTATTATTAACTGCTTGTCTGTATTTATCCAAGTACTCAGTAACTTTCCGAAAATGAGTGCCTGAGTTAAGTTTAGGGTTATTATATCAGGCAGACCAGCTAAAGTTTTTACAGAATATTATTGAAATAAAACAACAATAATAAATCCTATACATGTAAGCATACATATCTTTTGAAACTAAAAATAAAAATGCCGAAAGTATAAATATGCAAAAATGTATTAATATAGTAAGATTGTACTACCACATTCCATGGGTTATATAACAAATGTCTATAACAAGTGCATTTTTTTTCTGTGTATCAGTGATAGTGTTAACATGTTAATAGAAGTGAAATTAGTTCATCTTTTATATAAATATAATGTTATATAAATAAGTTTTTCTATGCTGAGTAAGTATAGTTTTTTATTTTTTTTAGCATTGCAAACATTTAGTTTACTCAGTAGAAAGATTTTTGAAAGGCTACTTATAAATTATATTACTCTTGGAGTCAATGAAAACAATTTTAAGCCATCCACTTAGGGCCAATGATTAATACGATTTAGTGGGTCTTCTAAAGAGAAAATGGCATCCTCCACTGCTGTCTTATCTTGAAGATGAAAGAATGGCTACACTACTAATACTGACCAGCAATGAAGTATTTCCTTCATCTCACGTTCTGGAATATCAATGGTTACAGTATGGGCCAGAAATAGGTGTCTCCTTCTTTATAACTCAAGTGATCATGCATCTACACATGAGTGGCACAGTTAGTATCACATTTCTTTATTCTTTTAACAGGGGTGAAAGAGGAGACATGTACTTTGGTCCTACTTTGAAAGAATAGAGATAAAAGCAGGATATAAGCATAGCTCATGCATATCTACAAGCTCACAGCTCACAGGCAGTATGCATAGAACTTTTTATAGAATATTAGAAACTTATATACTCTAGACTGTTTAAAATATTTTGAAATAAAATGCATTGATCACTAAATTGTAAACTTTTAACTTTATCAAGTTCTTTAAAAACTTGCAAATGAGAACAAATTTTGATTCTTGTAAGGAAGAAGGTACAAAATGTTATAATATATAAGAAATTTCTGAATTGCATGTAGACATATTTTGCTTTAGTGACAATTTCTTTGTGAAAAAATTTTTAAATACTAATGGAAAAGGTACTGGATATGTTTCATTGGTTTGGAAAGAAATGATTTATTTAAAAAACTGAAATGAATTTTAGATATATGACTTAACTAGACATCAAAGGGCAAAGTCAGAATGACCACTTATTGGTACCTGGAATATTTTATAAATGAAAAAATTCTATTCAGGAAAACAAAGATTTCTCCCTAGAGGTTGTTCAGGGTATACCTCGAAGTCTGTGGAGAAATGTGCAACAGGAAAGAAAGCCTTTGTTGCAAGTTTCAAATTTTGAAAGAGATTTCCAGTTCTGTTCTATAGAATTGCTTGGAGGCAAAGAGATCAGCAAAATCAGAGGACTTTATTCTAATTTATGCTAATTTCTTCCTCAAACTTCAATGTTATGCTAATTTTCTTCCATATAACCTCACAGACATTTTTCTCCTATTTCTTGTGAAAGTTTTAAAATATTAAACAATGTGTTTTTTCTCCCTCTCCTGATAATTCTATCCTCTTGAACTTTCTTATCCACACAGTGAGGACATGCTAGCTAGTGCCAATCTCTTACTAGATTCAATTTAATGCCTAAAGCACTAAAGCTACTGAGGTAGTACTAAGCATTTTGAAAATGTGGTTTGCAGTAATTTACTAAGCCAGGAATATGCTTCACCTCCTCTCTGGCCCTTACTGTGCAGCCCCACTCTTTGAATCAATGGCCATCTTCCCTCAATTAGATTCACTACATCAAACTAGGAAGACGTAATATTCCCTAAAATGGCTGTCCATTGAGTCCAATGGGTATTTTGAAAGCTTTGGAGAATATGCTATGTTACATATTTAAAAAAAAAATCCTGGAATATCAAGAGATCAACCCACAGTCAAACTAGGCAGAGAGTAGCTCCAGGAGTTCCAGGGATAACAGTGCAGTGGTAACTCATATAGCTCCAGGAGTTCTGGATCTTTGTGAATACAGGGCCAAACAGTGGGGGCTTCAGTGGCACACACCATTAATTCTAGTACAGGGGAAAGTCTGGAGTGGTGACCTATGCTTTTAATCCCTTTACTATGGAGACAGAGATCTTTTTGTATTTCTATGAGTTCAAGGCTGACTACCAAATAGAGTGGCTCATGCCTTTAATCTTAACCTGGATGGCATACAGCTATGTGAAGAAGATGTTTAAGGCAGGCTTAGGAAAACAGCAAGAAATTAGAAGTGAACAGGATCAAAGCTGAGGAAGCTGGAAGATAGCTGGGTGAGATTTGACTGTGATGTTTCCTCTCTCTGATATTTCAGCCTTTTGCCGATATCTGGCTCTGAGTTTCTTTCATTACAACCAGAATTTTGTAGCAGGAGGAGGTACCCAAGATATCCATAACCTGAAAGATTCCTTGTAAAGACAATCTTTGTACTCAATAAGTGAAGACATATTATCAAAGGGTCACGTGGACAAATATAAGATTGTCATTAATGTACCTGTCTATTCTAATGAACAAAAAACTTAATGGGATTAAAGACTTATTATTAAATGTTTATATGGAGAAATGGATAGAGAGAGGGGACAAACTCTTCAAATGGGATAGAGTAAAGAGGCTACAATTAATCACAGGAATGTTCTGTTTGTGACATAGATCAAAGTCCACATTATCTACTGTGTATCCAGGGACATTGTGTGATAGCATCCTATGTGAACATCCAGTGGGAGCATGCTGGCAGAGACATCTAAAGGTTAATACTCAGACTAGGGCATCCCAACTGCAAGCCTCTAATAATACAACCCCTAGAATACAAGTTATTTTGGCAACAAGACTGCAAGACTTGCCCACTTCCATTCATTGTGAGTTTGAAAAGGAGGAAAGGGTAAAAACCTAAGACTTAGTTGAAGGTTCTCTCAGGATCAGCAAGCCCTCTCTCCCACCAATCCAAAATTCTCCTTTTTGTTCTGCAACATGTAAAGAATACAAACACTGTCTCATTCTTCAAAGACCATTTTTTAGGGCCCCTCTCAAGTGTTAAGATATTTTCTGTTACTTAGAAACTTTCTCCTTACTTCTAAATGCCCTGTGCCTCATTTTTTTCCGGTCTAGGGACAAGGCCAAAGACTAAATAATCTGCAATATAATGGCATCAAAGAGCAGAGTTCCAACCTTGACTTTATAGACCTGGACAAATCCAATCTACAACTTAGATGCTTCCCTAATATAAGAGATGGAAAACATCAAGTAATTTGAGAATTCAAGACTGACTAAGCCTTGAAAGATGTGATTCTATAGATAGCAATGGCAGCAACAACCAAAGCCCCAAATATTTATTATATAACTGAATTGTGAATGGAAATAGTAACTACACAGAACATTGGAAGATTCAACTTCCTTGTTCTTTGTTTCAAGGTACAATAATTTAAAATAGACATTTTGTTCAACACAAATGTATTCATATGTCATGTATAAAATTAAAATCTATATGGATAATTATAAATGTTTTATATCTTGTTTATATTTTTTCCAGGGGAACATGTAATTTTATCACACTTTTATGAATGGGAGCACATCAAATGGTCTTTATGACAATGATGATTGGTAATCACCTAGTTTCAGGGACTCTATTGTCTATTATTAGGTTCTTGTTTTCTACTTTATTTTAATAATCACTTTAAATATGCACTGAATAATATTTTCTTAAATGGGAAAACTAAAATAACAAATAAATAGTGCAATATTACATTTTCAAGTAAACGTAAAAGTCTAAAGTTAAAAATTAAAGTATTTACACACTTTAGAAACACAGAAAAAATATGCACTTTGTCTATTCTTCCATTATTAATATTTGAATGTTTCATATACTTAGGATTAGATCAAAAGCTTAACAAATATTTTTTGTCAGCGTGATGTCATTTTATCTCACCCAGAAGCCTTTCCAGGACTGATTCCTTTCTATTATCTGCATTAATTTTCTTTCCTAGATTACAATTTCCCTACCACCCAAAAAAAAACTCCTTTTAGTTTTCATTTGAAAAGATACTAGCTTTAAAGACACTTTTTGAAAATTCTATAATCTTACCATAATGCCTTTGTCTTATGTCCCAACTGAGAAGGATACATAAAAATAAAATAATATAATCTCATGAAATCAGTGGATGCATAAAATATTAAGATCTTGGAAAAATAGAGAAAGTTCCTATCTCTTCCTAGAACTTAATTTTACTTTTGTTATTAATTTCTTGAAAGTATTTTTTGAATTTATAAGTATATTTTCTTTTCTTTTCTTTTTATTATTATTATTATTATGAACAAATTAGTCACACTTTCTATCCTTGTATATCGTTATTCAAAGTCCCTTCCCCCTCCCACCACATCAGGTCATTCTTTCTTCTCCACAACTCCCCATCCCCTCCCTGGGCAGGCAGCAGGCAGTCCCATGGTCCCAATATTGCTTAGTCAGTCTCCACTCCTGGCAGATCCAATTTTCTCCACCCTCCCTCAAGAGTGAGTCAGGTGTTCCGCTAGGGGGAGTGGAATCCGAAGAGTCAGTCCAGGTTGTTTCTGATCCTAAGCTGTTCAGTGGTTGTGGTTTGCAGCTTGGGCATGCTGGTTTAAGTAATTAGGGGGTTGATTTGTAAGGATGAGTATTTAATTTACAAAAAAAATAAATTTTTGAAGTTTGAATTCAGAATTTATCAACTTTTTGAACCTTAGTCTAATTCAATCTCTTTTTGCAGGTAAGAAATCTTTATGTTTCTATGCAGGTTTACACTGCTTATAAAAACACACTTAAACATTTTTTCCTACTCTAATATTTATGGAACACCAAATACTAAAAACCACTGTGCAATGGCATGTCTGAGATACAAGGATAAACAAAATCCTTTCCCTCAAGCTCTTATAGAAAAGATAAGGCTTGTCCACATATAAGATAATAAAAACAGCAAATAATAAATTCTATAAGAGAGCTGCAGATAAATTGCTATGAGTGTGAAAGGCTAAGGAGATTAAAGAATATAACAAGGTTTTAAAATAGATATGTTTTTTAAAGATAAATAGAAGAATGTGTCTGTTCAGTATGTCTCTTGAATATTTGAGACTACCTTATTCCTTTTTGTTTTTTTGCTCTAGATTCCCACGAAATTTTTTTAATGTCTTTGTGTGATATGAAGTTTGTTGTGTACTTGAGAAAGGCTTTTCTATATTAACTGTGACCAATAATGGTGAAAAATTATTGTGCTCTACCTGGAAAATACCGCTTTAATGTGCTGGTGTGGTCTGTGCTTTGCCAGGACATGACACTCATTAACAATGCTATTGTTTTATATGGAAGGTGTAAGTTAAGCTTGATGAGAACAGATGGAGAAATAACTTTTTGGAATAGTGAACTACAAATCTCTCTTTCAAATCCAACTAGCTAGTGAGGGAACTTTCGAGATCCAGTTGTAAGATTTTCTTTGCTGAATGATGTTCATGAAAATTTTATGATTTTGATTTGCTTATAGAACTTGAGGTGTTATCATGCATGGTATTTAAAGACCATGAAAGCACAAGGTATTTGAAATGTACAGGAGAAAAGCTTTTCTTTTTTTTTTTTTTAAACTTTATTTATTTGCCTTGGTGTTTGCCTGGAACTGGAACTACAGACAGTTGTTAGCTGCCATGTGGGTGCTGGGAAACGAACCCGGGTCCTCTGGAAGAGCAGACAGTGCTCTTAACCGCTGAGCCATCTCTCCAGCCCCGAGAAAAGCTTTTCTAACAGTAGACTGGAAGTATAATTTGTTCTGATGGGCTATGTGTTCCTGCCTGGGCCAGGTCTTACTGTGCTCTCTTTTCATACCTATTGGTATATACTAAAAATGAATTCCTTTTCAAGCAGAGAGGTTTGAGGCTTAAAACTCAAGTTTGCCTACTCTTATTTGTAAATGTTAAATTAACATCACTTCTACTGTGTGATTAAAAGCTTCTCCAATAAGGTAACGTAGTAAGGGGAATTTATTTGCATTTTTATTAAGGAGGCCACAGTTCAAATTTACACAGTTGCAGACACAGCTCAAAAATTCCAGCACTTTAGGCAAAGCTTCGCAGTATTTTATTTGTGGGCTCCAGTGATAGCAGATGTCCAATAAAATTGTGTGTGTGTGTGTGTGTGTGTGTGTGTGTGTGAGAGAGAGAGAGAGAGAGAGAGAGAGAGAGAGAGACTTCCTGCACTCCTGAGATACACTCTGTCTGAACTAAAAGAAGTCTGATGCTCATTGCCCCAGCTCTCAACCAATCATAATAGTGTAGATTTTCATTTATTCTCCAAGCTGTGGCTGGGTGATTCTCTTTCTGGATATTAAATTAATTTCCCATCTCAATTTCTAAAAAGTCTATAATAGTCCATATTTAAAGCATTATATGTGAATATCTTTGTGTATATGTGGCTGTGCATGCAAAACAGTTACAGAAAAATATAAAATCAAACAGTAATATTCTGAAAGGATAGATGATAAATTCATTACACTCATATCCACAAAAAAGGTTCAAATAATAGTTTAGCAATATATCTGTATTTTGACATACATGTATGAAAATATTATTATTATTCATATGTAATTAATAAATTTTTAAATATTAATAATTTTAACATTATGTTTTGTCCATTGCTTGATATTTCTTGCCATTTTAAAATTACCAGCTATAAATAAAATAGAAGTACCATTTGGTGCACTCTTCCTTAAAGAAAACTAATTCTCCCATTCTCAGCATTCCTTATTCCTCTGTAGTTCTTTGTGTATGGTTGAGGTCTTCTTGGCTTTCCCCTGTCCATGGTAGCATGTTTACTCTTGTCCTTGGTCAGCTCATTTGTAGGCAGTCACATTTGTGATACTTAATGGGTGTAGATTCTGATATTCCTAGGAGACACTATATCACAGCACACTCCATGATTCTTTGTAACTTACTGTCTTTCTGCCTTATATTTTGCAATGATACTAGAATTTTTGGTGAATACTGTTGTGTATATCTTTTGGGATTGGGTTTTATGTCTATGTAACTTTATTGGTAATTGTTTTTTGTAATGGTCTCTGACTCAAAGAAGGATATATAGGAGGTTTTGGAGGAAGAAAAGGAAGGGAAATGATGCAATTCTTTTATTATCTTAAAAAATGAAATAATTTAAAGATTGTAAGTATATATCTCAATACTATGTGGCTGGATCAAACCAAGCAACAGTTACTAAGCTATCAACTGAAGGAAATTACTTGTTCCCAGTTGATTTACATGAATTAAAAAAAGTCAACTCTAAGAGCTCATCTATACTAGTTTATTCCTAAAACATGCTCAGCAAATAATGAATTCTACTATTAACTGTTCAGTTTCCAAAGAACAAGGGAAAAGAGTATTATGATACTCTACTCCTGTGACTTCCTTCTGGAACTCAGCTTACATTTTACTGTTTATTCTTTTAGAATTAGCTATAAAAACAGAATTTTGGTAACAACAACAACAATAATAATAACAAATCCTTCATTCTTTATTGTCCAGTTACTATGTTCCAGTTGTATGTAGATGTTATCTAATTTTAGTCACATGACTCTCACATTCACATTTTTATTGATCAAGTGATGCTCATTGAGAAAATATTTGATTTTAACAAAGAGGCTGAAAGCTTATATTTCATTTCAGGGATAAATGCATTGTTCCCAAAGAGGACGGATGTAAATGAAAAAGAATGGGCCATTTCAAAAATGAGATGAGTTCCCTAATATTGCTTTCCTTTGGTGCTAAGTATACTAAGAATCCATCCTTGTAACAAGTAGTGCCTGAGTGCTACATACACAGTTCTTCTGGAAAGGGACTGAGCACACTTGGCAAACAAAACAAAACAACAACAACAACACAAAAACCTGAGAATGCTAGGGCCTCTTCCTCAGGAAAGAGTAAAGGGACTTGACATTCAACTTCAAGATCACAACCATACTTTGTGCAATGGATTCTGAATGTTATTCTCAAAGCACCAGCATTAGGTAGGAGTTGGAGCTTTTGGAAGGTGCTTAGGGAATGAAGGCAGAGACCCAAGAAAAGAAGTAGTCTTATGAGAACAGGCACTGATGGAGTATCTTCCTGTTCAGTACATAGAACCCTTCTTTCTGACCTTGGCACAAATTGAAGCTGGAATTTTCTCAATATTTTCATGCTAGATTCAACTCATGCTTAGAAATCTGTTTCCCATAACCATCATATGTGTGATATTGAGAGTTCAGTTAAGTGCAAGTTATTCTCAGAGGCCATTCTGGCTGTCTAACCTCTAGTAGACACAATGATTGTATTTCCTAAAATATAGCTATCTTTTACTACTTTGCTGATCACTCTTCACCATCTGATGCTTTTTCTCATTTGTTGGTGTATTGTTTCATTTATTTTTAATCTTCTGTATACTAGAACAGTGATTCTATTGGTTGTTTTACCTCCAGCAGTGATCGGGGTGATTATCAGTTTTAAAATGAAAGATATGCTAAATATCCTGCATTGGATTGACCAGTTCTTATATCATAGGTTATCTGACACAAATGTCCATAGAGACTAAGGCTGTCAGAATAAAACAATATGGGAGCAGGGACCGTGCCTGTCCTATTCATATTCTATTTCCAGTGCCTAGACCAGTACCAGGCATACTGTGGCATTAGTGAACAGAAAGTAAAAACATGTGTGATCAAAGATTAAGGCTTTGCTATGATCAAGAACTCATATTTTTTTTATTGAAGTGCTTGTTAAATATTATGCATAAAGCAATTTAAGTTGATGACACTTGAGATTTGTGGAATAAAAACAAATATGACTTAGAAATGATAATCACCAGAAACCCTTCTCCAACTGTACTTTATATATAAAGAGCATCTGTGAACAATACAAATGTAGGTCTACATGTTTGCCTTTGAAGAAACATTTCTCTTCTAAGGAGAAACTAGTATGGTAGTTATCAGTAAGTATTTAAAAACCACCCTACCTCAGTTCATTCTCCTTCCATCATTCTATAGCTGTGTGACCTTGCACAGTCTCCCAAGCTCCTTCATTTTCCATCTTCTTAATTGTAAATGTAAATGATAATGAATGTATCTCCCCCATGGGATTGTGTCAAACATTGTATTGAGATAAAATATGAAAAGCACTTAAACAGAGCTTAAAAATCAACAAATATTGTGCATGTTAAGTGTCTTCAAATATTAAAAGAATTGTTGTCTTGTTGTCTTGGGGACCCCTGGGATCCTTAATGATGGAAATATGATAAACAGCATAATCATTCACAGTGAAAACTCAGTGAGCTAAGACTGATATTAGTATACATGAAAATAATAATAATATGAGAATCGTGATTAAAAATCTTATATGTAAATATTATAGCCTCATCTCATCTAAAAATCTGTCCTGCAGATTCCTTGTATACAGAAATCAGGCAATAAATTGAATTCTAGATCTTACTCAGCCACAGGACTGAGCACTCAGAGAAGTGAGCTAATTTTGAAAAACAGTTAACACCGTGTGCCTCGTGAGGTGCGAGGGAGGCAGTCTCCCTACTGCTTGATCTCTGGTCCTAGCTTCCTTAGATCTTCCTGCACTGCCTTTTGGCAGGTGGACAAAATCAATAGAAAATAATAGGTGGGAAATGGTTGTGTTCCTTGGAGGAATTTCTGAGATAAACTCGAGGCCTTGTAGTTATTATATGACTAATGAATACTGTTTTCCCTCACTGCACTCAAATGTAGGCAGTGTTATTGAACCTGGCCTTGGCCAACTACTGTATTGATTTCCTTCTGTGATTTTAGAATCTCCTCTCAAGTAACCTTAACTAAAGACTTGAAATAGCAGAACCAATTCAAATTAAAACAAAATGACGCTGGACCAGACTCAGATTTTAACTGATGATTTTGGTAAAATCTTAGGCTGGATTTTCTTGTTTATTCAATTTCTTATGTCTTGTTGCTACTTTCACTCTTAATAGACTTTTAATGATGTGTCATTAATATGTAGTAAATTATCTTTCCCCTTTAAACAACACCACTGAAATATAATTTACATTACCATAACATTTACCCACTTATTTGTTGTTCGTATATTTAAAAAATCACACAGCCACCAGTGCATTCTAATTTTAGAATAATTCAGTGATAGTAGAGTGAAATTTCTTGAATATCATCATTTGTTTTTTACCTTCCCTTTAAGCTTCAGACAATCATAATTTTGTAGTCTGTCTAAATTAATGTATTTACTCTGGGCACTTTAATATAAATGAAATCACACTCTGTTACTAAATCAACTAAATTTATTTTGTTGCTTCTAAAACAGAAAGTAAGTCAGTGATGTCTGTGAATACAGGTGTTATATTGTAACTATGGTTTTATAATAAAGAAGACTGTGTGTGCACTCAAACATCTATATGTGAGTGAATTATACACATTAAGAATAAGAAGTGGTGATGTATATATGTGCATTGTTCTTTGGTTTAAAAGCTGAGAAATTCAGCTAACTTGTATATAGAATTCTAAGAAATCTTAGTGTTGAAATACTTAGAGTTGAAATACTCAATTCAGAGTTTTATGTTGTTTACTAAAGACATAATTATTAGTTTAGCATATGATTTATCTAGCTTGAACAGTAGAGTGAAGCTAAAAGCCAATATATATATATATATATATATATATATATATATGTATCAATATCTATGATACACCATGCTAAAAATGACTATAGCAAAGTCATAAACAGAGTTGTAATGTAAGGTATTTTTGTGTTATATATAAAGAGGAGAAATTTATATACTATGAACTGTGAATTGTGATCATTCATGTGGCCTTGGGCTTGGCTTATGAACATAAATCATGGATGGAGGACAGAGATCTGAGATAAGCAAATCATGTCAAATCAGTTCTAATAACTGACCCATTTAGACTAAGACATCATTAATTAGTATGTATAACAAATATTAATCAAATAAACAAAAAAGTTGTGGTATGACCATCTAAAGATGTCCTTAAATTTTGTGCTTTGTTTTACAATGTAAGGATTTAATCTCAGTCAAGTATTTAAAAGTCATTATTTGTAAATAGTTTAAAGGTATTAATTCATCCTACAGAATTTTATCTGGTACAGTAATACCATTTACCTACCTCTAGTGACCATGATAATGGTCTTACTTGTTTTACACACAAGTGCATTGATTTTTAAAATATATATGCATATATATGTAAAAAGGCCTATGAAATAGATCTATAAATGTAAATTTAAAATTATCTTTTGAGAAACAGAACTGGTTTAAAAAATGTCTTTGACTCAAGAACTTTGTTTCAATAAGTAGAAGATTTAGTGAAATAGTAGAAGCTAGTGTCTCAAAGCAAGGAAGCTTCAGAGCTTCTCAGAAGTCAGTGGCCTAGCCTCCATGCTATTAGATATGCTATTGGCCAAAGAAGACTTTTTATTATGTTATATTTTTATTATTTAAAACCATTTAAAATTTAAATAGATTTTGGTTATATTCTTCTTCCCCAAGTTCTTTCAAACCCTTTCCCCTTCCCTACTCAACCAGCTTCAAGTTTTTCTCAAAAAACAAAGAAAAACCAAATATAACAACAAAACATCCCCCAAATAATAAAACTACAGCTAAGAAGAAAGTAAAAATAAACTGCAAACTGTAACCAAATAAAGGTGTGCACATGCACCACACACACACACACACACTACCACCACCACCAACAGCAACAACAAAAACACAAACAAAAGTAAAGTGTGAAGTCCATTATATGCTGATCAACTACTCCTGAGCATGAGGCTTGCCCTGGAGTGGTAGATCTACCGAGTGTCACCCTAGTGGAAAAAAATGATTTTCCCTCTTCCTAAAGACATATGTGACAGTTCAGTTGTTAACCTCACTTTGAAGTAGCATAGATGGAGTACCCACAAAGAGATGATTCTTAAACACTCTCAAGTACCAAAATCTAAAGACACATAGATTTTTTAAGAAAAATAGACTGATATAGTTCTTCCATGTGACCTATGTATATTCACACATATTTAAAATTATACATTTTTAAGGAATCATGACATGAAAAACACACATATATATTCATTTTATTAATATTTTATCTACATTTAGTTGAATTGATGGCTGTCAAACCCACATGAATAGATAGCTAACTTTATATTGATTAAAGACCATCAGAAAAGTCTTTCAAATTTGTATCCATTAAGATCTGATCTTTCTGTATTAAATATGTAGAGAAGTGCCTTGGTAGTAATAACTTTGACTATGATTATGTAGTTCATGAATTCAAGATCTTTCATAGCCAATCTATTTAACCACATCCTTAGAGCTCCTTAAAAAACCCAGGTATGTTTTCATACTGTCTTGTTTACTACAAATATCTCTAGGGCATTCTAAGTAGTGAACTTTCTTGGCACAACACTCTCCCTGGGCTACTGAACTGAGATACTTTTTCTTAGGGTCAGCACCTTAATGTGATACTTCTCAAATTTTCTCACCAGAGTACTTAGGAGCAACAATGAGGAGGGTGTTGTATTTTTAATTTTGAGGGAAAGAGGGTGATTTTATGATGCTGAACATGAGGTTCAAAGCCTCATTTTTAACATTACGGCAATTCACTTTATAAATTCACATCTCACATCAACTTTAGCACACATTGCTAAATGACACAATACAACACACATTCTTAGAGTGTAATGTAATACATTAATGTAAAATGTACTACAACATACATTAAAGTGGTTCATATAGACTGTACACAAAGTATTACCCCTAAAGAGTTGGGGAAAAAAGATTACTCAGATGATTTTACCCAGTAGTTTCTTTTACTTTGTTATTGACTCTTCACTAGCTTCATATCTTCCAACCTTTAAGGTAAAAGGAATGTGTGATGAGAAAAGGTGTCTTATCAGGTATTTTGGCTGGTTAGCTCAATTGCCTGAAATACTATCTCAGGGGCCAGGAATCTTGCACTTTTAATGTAGTTTTACTTTTAATGTAATACATCCATCTTATTTCTTTCCTCTTTAAAACTGTCTGTGAGGAACAAGTGAGTAAATTCACAATTAGCACTGCTGTCAAATGCAATTTCTCTAGAACTGGAAGTCGGGAAACAGGCTGTGGAGGAGGCATCCTTGCAAGTGGCTTGAGAAGTAAACTACTTCATATGTCTATAAATAGTACAGAGGTTAGAACTTCATGCAAAATAAGAAAATAAATCTAAAAAAATAGGATGTAGTTAAATCAATATTGGTTATTTAGAGTGAAAATGTTTTATGGATGGCAGTAAAGTCTTTTAAGATCCTTGGGGGAATATGTAGGTATAAAAGTGGAATAAATTACTACAATTTAATCACAGTAAATAACTAAAATACTGTTAGTGGATTTATGGTGTCATAGAGCAAACTCTTATTAAATAGAGAACATGTGAATGAATCAGCAGTGATGAATTTTAGAGACATAGCAGAAAAGCCATTATGCCTACCCAGAATACCTTTAACATTCCTTATCATGATTCTTTATTACATATGGGTTCATTTAAAAATGATCTGTCTCAAACAATACATTTTTATTAAGGGGCTCCTTCATATATTGAATTATTCATTGAATTGCCTCATTTACCTGTGTTACTCATGCAGCTGGTGACTTTCACTAAATTTACTTGGGACTGTGCTTTGCTTTCCACTCAGATATTCAGAGCCAGGTTTCTGGCTGCAACCTCATGGCTCTGTTTGACTCAAAACTATGTTGAGTTGGCAATTACAACTATCATGTTGTGTAACAGGATAAAAGCCCCTGGCTTTCAGAGCACTAGAGAAAGAATGATGGCATATTGGGAATATCAGTATCCCATGAACTGAAAGCAAAGAAATAGGGAGAAGTTAAAGATACCAACATGCACTGGGATGTCATTTTACACAACAAAATGGTGAATTCAAGATATAGTAAATTTTAGAATGCAGGAGAAATGATTGAGCACTTACTGGTATAGAACTAGAAGAAAAGTACCTCCCTTCCCTGAAGGGAGATGAACAACAACAACAAAAATGAATCTCAAACAGAACCTTACAAAAACAATGGTTTTAAAATACTCCCCCCTTCTTCCAACCTTTGGATGGTAAAGCATTGATTTGAAGACAAAGTGAGGGTCGGTTTGTCTTAAGACATTGTAATGGTTGACTTAGGTTATCAACATTATTGAATCTAGAAACAGTAAAAGAAATCTCCAGGCATATCTGTGAGAGATTCTCTTGACTATATTTACTATTGTGGAAAGACTCACTTTCACTATGATTGGAACCATTTATTAGAGGTCTAGATATGAGGAAGTCTGGGGAAAGCTTATTTTGCTTATTGTGCATGTCTTTTCATCATGTTTCCATGGTGAGTTCATCTACTCTGTTCAAGAATTCATCTACTCTGTGTTTTTTTATTGTTGTTGCTGCTGTTTATTTGTTTTGTTTTATTTATGCTACTTCTACAGCTGTTGCCAGAGTACACAAACATGGGAATAAAAACAGTTTGGCCTTCCCATGAAGACTGAAGAAAAGTAGCTCTCCAACAATCTTGCAGGTCTTTAATACCAGATTGGAACTGCTAAGACATCTAGCTTCATGGTCTAAGCAGATTCCAGGTTCTCATCTTCTCTTGTTTGGAGGTCAGCATTGATGTGCTACCCAGACTATATCATGTAAACTACTCTAACAAATTCCTTATTAACACACGTTTATTTTCCATTATTTTTCTATAGAGAACCCTAATATACAGACTTCTTATCTAATCTATATATGTAACAAAGCTGAACATAGCCATTAGCAAGAAAGACAACTCTCTTATATGACCCTTCTTACCAAAATACTGTGATGAAGTCCTTTCTGACAATTTTGAATTTTGAAACCATTTTAAACCTTCTTATATAAATGTATATCTCTTTTATCCCATGTTGTACTAGTTTCCTAAGATCATTGAAACAGATCAAGCTGTTAAGCAATAATCAGACCTGTCTCCAGGACCTATGTCTCAGGGCACAATCACACATCCCCACGTTCACCCATTGTTACCCCAATATAAGATTAGCAGAGAAGAATCCTTTGGTCTGGTATCTCCAATTAACACCCCAGATTGTTGAATCCTTAAAGCACCCACTCCTTCCCCAAACCCATCCATTACTCTACAATCTCAGTGGCTCCCTGAGACACAGATTTGAGCAGTTCTAAGTAGATAAAGAGGTAAGTAACACTTCAGCCAGCCCAGCCAAAGAGCCCAATCTCCATGACTTAGATCCTGGAGCATAACCACTGGCCCACACTCCCACTTAGTGCTACCTCAAACTCAGGCCAGCAGGGAGGACTCTGGCAGGATTGTGTCCCCCATTAATATTCCAGTTTGTGGGACCCTACAATCTACAAGACCCACCACATCTCCCAAACTCACTCATCACCATGCAACCTAAGTAGTTCCCTGAGACACAGGTTTGGCTAGCTCCTATTGGATCAAGAGAAGCTTCCTAAGATACATCCAGCTCCTAATGAACCAAGAGTTACTCTCTGTGACACAGAAAATGCTAACTCCAATAGACACAGAACTTAGATTGTTGTAAGAGAGATTCCTTGAGACACAGACACAGTTAGAGTAGATTGGACCAAGATTTGCTTCCTGACACAGAGAAAAATTTCACACCAATTCCAGGAAGAGATGGGTAGATGCCAGTGCAAGAATACATATAACAACTTAAAGAACAATAAAGCATCACCAGGGTCTAGTCTAGTCTAGTCTAGTCTAGTACTCAAAATTCAAGCTAGAGAGAGGAAGAAGAAGAAGAAGAAGAAGAAGAAGAAGAAGAAGAAGAAGAAGAAGAAGAAGAAGAAGAAGAAGAAAAGAACAACAACAAGAAGAACAAGGGCATACAAATTGGAAAAAAAGAAGTCAAACTATAGCTATTTGCAGATGATATGATAGTATACATAAGTGACCCCAAAACTCTACCATGGAACTCCTACAGCTGATAAACACCTTCAGTAATGTGGCAGGATAAAAGATTAACTCAAAAAATTAAAAGCCCTCTGGTAAACAAATGATAAAAGAGCTGAAAAAGAAATCAACTAAATATCATCTTTTTACAATATCTGCAAATAACATCAAATACCTTGAAATAACTCTAACTAAAGAAGTGAAAGAACTGTATGACAAAAACTTCATCATTATAGAAATAAATTGAAAAAGATGTCATAAAATGGAAAGATCTCCCATGCTATTGGATAGGTAGGATCAACAAAGGAGAAATGGCAACCTTATCAAAAGCTATCTACAGATTCAAAACAATCCTCATTAAATCACAACACAATTCTTCACTGATCTTGGAAAAACAACACTCAACTTCATGTGAAAAGACAAAACAAAACAAAAACCCCAAAACAGGATAGTCAAAACAATCCTGTTCAATGAAATAACTTCTGAAGATATCACCATCTCTGACTTCAAGCTCTACTATAGAGCTCAGTAATAAAAACAGTTTGGTATTGTCTTAAAAACAAGCATGTGGATCAATGGAATAAAACTGAAGACTCTAACATTAATCCATACAACTAAGAATACCTGGTTTTTGACAAAGAAGCCAAATATAGTAATAGTAGCACTGAAAGCAACAATTAATAATTGGGACCTCCTGAAACTGAGAAGTTTCTATAAAGCAAAGGACATGGTCAATAAAACAAAACAACAGCCTACAGAATGGAAAAATATTTTCACCAATATAGATTGAGTTTCTGGTTTTTTGGGCATGTGATCCAAACCCATAGACCCGCAGTCCCACAGAAACACATGGAGGCTTATATTAATTACATGCTGTTTGGCCTATGGCTCAAGCATATTGCTAGCTAGCTCTTGCATGTTAATTCAACCAATTTCTATTAATCTGTCTTGCTATGTGGGCTGTGGTCTACCTATCCAACCACCCAAGAAGCAAGATCACATCTCTTTTGATTCCTTCCTCTCTTTCTATCTGTGCTCTGATATCCTTGCCTACTTCTAAGATGCCTGCCATAGGCCAAGACAGTTCCTTTAGTAACAAATTATATTCACAGCATACAAAAAGACATCCTACTTGCAGTATTTTCTTTGTGAAATATGAAAAACTGGAATCAGCTGACTATTTAAGAGCATGAGTCAGGTTCTATGCAGAGACAAAGAACCAATAAGAGTTATCAGTGAAATGATACAATATTAGTAGATAACTTCAATATTCTACCTATAGCTGAAGAAAAACCATCTAAGCTAAATTTAAAAACAAGAAACTTCAAAATAGAACTATACCACAGTTCAAACAGATTAAATAAATATCTGTAGAATATTTCATTCACCAGAAAGCAAATTTAGATTTTTCTTAGCAGATTATGGGTCACCAACCAAAATAAAGTGTCCAAAAAGGGATACAAAGCAAGTCCTAACAAGTACAAAAGGATAGCAATAATTTTATGTTTCTCATCATATCATTATGAAATAAAAATAAAACTTGCTATCAAGAGCTACCACAGAAAGTGGGCAAACATTATAGATGACCAGTGGTCCACTGAAGAAATTAAGGCAAAATTAAATTCATAGAAATATAAATAGCAAATAAACATTTAAAAAAGTTCACCACATTGTTCACCATCAGGTAAATGCAAATTATAAGTTATTTGAGATTCCATTTCACACTGTTCGAAGTGGTTGTTATCAAGAAAAACAATGATCAAAAAAATGGTTTTGAGGATTTGGGGAAAGGGAACCACTTATTCACTGCTTGGGGCTGTAAACCTGTGCCGTCACTATGAAAATCAGTATGGAAGCTTCTCAAAATTCTGAAAACAGAAATACTATATGACTGGACATTTTTCCCTTGAATATATACCCAAATGAGTAAGTCACATATCTCTGAAATGTAGCCATAACACAATATATAAAAAATAACACAATATAGATATTCATCAGTAAATGAATGAGTCAAAATGTGACACACATACATAATAGAACTTTTGCTGCTTCAATAAAGTGGATGAAATTGATAGAGAAAATCTTAAGCCAGATTCAGAAAGCAATGGTGAATGTTTCCTTACATGTATAGTCTGTACTTAAATATGTACATATAAAAATATGGGGGGCAGCATTGTAAAAATAGAAAATGGACTATAGAAGGAAATCGAGAGATCTTAAGGGAAGTTAGGAAAAGGAATAATGAGCAAAATTTGAGGAAGAAAGGGGAGAAGAATAAGAATAAAGCATAATATCTTTGATCTTTGCAAATCCTATAATAAATCTTATTGGTTTGCATGCAAGCTTTGAAACTTTAATAATATTTTTACAATGATAACTATGAATGAGCCCTTTGGTGGGAAAAAAAAGATCTACTGTTTTTATAGCCACCAAAAGGTTTATTGACCTTTAATTAGGTACAGCATTTCAGAACTGTTTTATATATGTATATCTAAGTCCTAATATAACCTATGTTAGGACTTAAAAATTACTCTGACATTAACTGAGATTTAAAATTGAGAACATATTTGACAATTAATTTTTTAATATAATCACTGAATTATATACTCTAAGTTTATGATAATAATGAGTTTAATGATAACCTTTGTGTCAGAGCTGAGCTTCATCCAATATGATACCTGTGATCTCTTCTGTGATGATTCAGTTAAGCAATCCCTGGATTCATAAATGTATCAATGCTCACGTTTTCTGATTTTAGTCACAAAGGCATAAACATATTTGATAAATGGCTTTCAAAATGTCCAGTGCACTTAACTATACTATTTCTATGTACTGGACCCCAAAGCACACTAATAAAGAAAGCAGTGAGTTCAATAATTTTCTAATTGTGAATCAACCACATCTCAAGCTATTTTTACATGCTCTGACAGACCTAGGTTTTTTTTTTCCAAATAAACAATATACTGATTTAGCAGCATTCAAAAATAAATTATGAAAAATACCTTTAACTTGGGTTATAAGAGTCAGCCAGCCCACAACAGGGATATTAATTCTTCCTCAAGAAATAGTGAGAGTTTGCTTTACAAATCTCTTCAGCCTGTCCTCAGAAACTCTGGAGACACAGCTGTGATTTGGGATTAAATAAGTAAAGGTACCAGTTTCACTAAAAGTTGGAGAAGATGTCAGTATGAAACATGAAAAATAGCAGCTTTAAACTTCAAACTCTTAAAACAGATGTTAGAAAATGTCAACTCTGTGAGCAATTGATTGCCACCACAGTGCTTTGCCTGATACACTGGAGTCAGTCTGTTCCTGCATCATTGAAGTTATAAGATTTTCAAAGTAAATCTGCATTATTTATGGCAAAGGACACACCTGCATTATTATTATTTTTCTGCCATGCTCAGAAATAAATCAAACTCCCTTATACTCTGAGTCAATAATAGCCTTATTAGCTTTCAATCATCAATTCTCACTGCAGCATCTGGAACAAAAATAGCAAAACAGTGCATTTTCTTTGCTTGTTTTTCTGTGTAGTTTGGAGGCATTTAAAACCAGTGAGTCACGATGAAACCAATGTTGTTCTGGATAGTGAAGACTGAGCCATTGCAGAGTTAAAATTCTAACACAAAGGTGAACGGGGAAGGATTACTGGACAGTCAGCATTTAAACATCCCAATAAGTATCACTGGACCAGAGGCAACTTTTGGGAGTGGAGACAATAGACAAATATGACTTAATCATCCTCATCCTCAGATGCTAGGACATTATTTTTCACTCTTCTCTGTGACATCTATAGTGAACATTGTTTTCCTGAAGATACTAGCTTCTCTTCAGAAATAAAGAGATCAGGCTCAAGGAAAATTACTTGTAAAGGGATTAACCAAGAGTCATGAATCAATGGGTCCCAATATTACTAATAATTTTGAACCCAATTATCTACTATATGCCAGCATTGTATAATAAAAGTTTTACTATTAATTGGCTTTTCCCACATGATCAAACTAAGGTTTAATGAAGTTAGAAAATTTTCCTATAATCTGAGCTATTGGAAATATGACCCAGCTCTACCTTTGGCCCTGATCTCCATAGAATTATACTGTGAACATGACTTTTTGTTGTATATCTTCTGCATTCTGTTTTCTTATTGCTTTGTTTGAAGTTGCTATCTTCCATCACCTCTCAAAATACATGGAAAAAGTTATTTCTCCTTGGATCCCACTCCCCCTAGAGGAACACCTGACTCACTCTTGAGGTTGGGTGGAGAAAACTAGGTCTGCCAGGAGTGGAGGCTGAACTAAGCAATATTGGGGCAGTGGGACCATGGGACTGACTGCCGCCTCCCCAGGGAGGGGATGGGGAGTTGTGGAGAAGAGAGAATAACCTGATGTGTTGAGAGGGAGAAAGGACCTTGAATAAGGATATACAAGAGTAGAAAGTGTGACTTCTTTGTTCATAATAATAATAAAAAAAGAAATTTTAAAAAATCAAATGCTTGTTGTTCTCGGAGCTTTGAGTCTCTCAATAATGGATGCTTATCCAAGCTTTCCCACATCCCTCCATTAAAACAAAAACAGAAAAACTGAAAAATGTTTGAAAAACGAGAAATGCCAGCAGTGTTACATTTGGATACTTTTGTCACATCAGAAGCATTTCTAATCTTTTAAGTTAATCTTATTTGCATGGGTCCCTAGGATCCCAAGCTAAACTCCACTATGATATTGGTCTCTTGTGTTCCCTATTATACTCTAAGAACTACAAATATAACAGGCTTTATTTTCTGTGCTAAGTCTCCAGGATATATCAAATTAACTGGTTCAAAGTAGATACTACAGTTGTCAATCAAAGGACATAATTCACTACTGTAGCAAATACCATGCTAGTTGTAATTTTTTTATGCTTGTTATGTTTTATTTTGTAGTTTTTAAAAATAGCATTTTTATTGTTTGAGAATTTTATACATGCATACGATGTGTTTCATCAAGACCACTCCTCATTCACTCCCCTACAGTCCCTTCCCTATTGCCTACCATTTTTTCTTCCCAACTTTATGTGCTTTTTTAAGAAAGAAAAAAAGATATGTATATGAATGAGGCCATCATCTGGAGTATGGGTACCTTCTAAGAGGCTTTGTTCTTAGAGAAAATTCTCTCCCTTCCAGCAGTCATTATTATTAGTAGCATCTCAGATAGAGGTAGGACTCCTTGAGTGATGGGCTTGGTCTTGTGTAGGTCATGGGAAGGCAATCACAGAAACTTTGAATTCATGTTTACAGGAGTCCTGACATTTCATATCATCCCTTACTTCTGGTTCTCACGATCATTCTCTATCCTTCTTCCATGATGATCTGTGAGCCTTGGTTATAGACTTGTGAGATAAATGTTCCATCTAGGTATGAGCTAAGCAAATCCTCTACCACTGAGATACATTACTAGCCATTTTGTAGATATCTTGATCTTTCTGTAAAGTTTTACTAATTTAATATGAGAATCAAATGATACACAACTCAAATATAGTCAATATGATTATTAGTAATTTTATGATACTAGGTTATGGAGAGGAGTATTTACCAAAGAAATAATTTCCTTTCTCCAGTTCAATCTTTAAAAAGTCAGCTTTTAGACTCTCATAGCTGCTGTTTTCTTCTTGAACTATATCTTTTTTCTTCCATGAAACTCTAACTGGGGACACAACACAAAGACATCTCCCTTATGAGGATGTGACACATTGGTCATCACACTACCCAGTCTGGTTACCATTCATTACTCCATCAAAGGCACCAGCACTACCTCTCCTCTTCTCCTTTCATACTTGCTGATCCAGCTCAGGCCATAGTATGTTAGGACATAGCTAATAAATTAACCAGTCACCCTCAGTAAATTGACTATGTCTGAAGGATCACTGGGTGGAAATAGGTATTGCATCCTCATGTCCTCTGTTCATACTATGTTTTGATGAATACTTCATTACTATTGACCCAACTGAAGTCTGCTATTGCAGTAGAACAGTCTTTATAAACTTTTTTTATGGAAGAGAGATGTCACGTACATATGGATAACATAAATTTATAAATATGTAACACATGTTCTAAGAAATATATAATATTGATTAAAAAAATAATGTAGACCTTGCATTGATTTGATGATATTTATAAGTTTAATTTCACCTTATTTTATCCCTCCTGATTAATAAGGTAATATTTTTACAATCTGGTGTTATTTTTTTTACAAAATCTAAAAGTGCTCAGCTTTTAGTTGCACAATTATCATATTGCAAAAACAGGAAACAACATCTGGAATGAGGAAAGGAGCAACAGTGAACAGAAATAGAAGTTCATTTATTTCCAAATGGAAGGTGATAAAAAGAAAAGGAAAGCATTCACACTTGAGTGTGCAGATTAGTGTCTATTACTTTCCATTTAATATACTGGCAGCTCCTATATGAGACTGCTGAGGATGTATAAGGTAACACTTCTGCTGTGGACTTTTAATGTTACAATGACAGCTGTATGATGGAGACCTAGTTTCTAGGGCAAGTAAAACCCCAGGTACATCAGGGCATTTTAACAAGATTTTACTATATATGTTTTGAGTCAAGTAATAAAATACAATTTCATATCATCCAATCATCCTTTTGGCTGCTAACAGAATAACTTCTGCCTTGGGAAATACTTTTTGGAAGCCACTGCCATCCTTGTGTTCAGGGACCAATGATTGAATTGGCACATGATAGAGATAACTATAATTTATAGGTAACTAGATAAAGTTGTAAACAATGATATGCAGTGGGATATGAATCACTAAAGGATGAGGGGCCCTGGCAGGAAAGAAACTGACAAGCTTCTTGTCTGGTTTTATTAAGAATTAGTTGTTAAACCCTAAAGGACACCTTTCCTTCCTTTTGTCAAAGTAAGGCTGGATTCTTTCATTATCAATGTTCTCCCATGTCTTCATAGTAAGTTGTTGTTTAATTATGTATTGCCTAAATATTATCTTGACAGCATAAATAATATATAGGCAATTGGTCTGGGGAATTTGTACAGTCTGGAAAGAAAATATTGATCAGAGCTTTCTAGACGTGACTACACCCACACAAACCAGAGCTGTAGAAGTCAGTACAAGCTTTCATTCCTACTTAATGCACGCCAAGAAAGGAATTGGACTCTTTCTGTTAATTTCTCAGTGAGTGTATGTGTGTGTATGTGCATGCTATGTAAGAGACATACAGTTCTGAATGTCAGTCAAGTTTTATTGATAAAACTTAGAAAATCTAGAAACATGAAAGATTTAAAATTATCATAAACTCATATCATAATACAAATATTTGATAACTGTCATTTGGTATTTATTCATTTATCAAATATTTATGAAGCACCTACTGTACACAGTCATCCTTCAGGCATTGGAAATGCATTAGTCACAAATTGCTTTATCTTTTTGGAGACCTATTTTAGTGTCAGCGAGCCAGTAAGTGAATGAATAATAAACTACTGGTTTGGACATCATTCACTTGTATATTTCTATGCTGCTTTGCATCCTGGGAGAAGGAATTCTAAGGCTGAGGCCCTTGCCCTCTGACCTGTAGCTGAACTCAGAGAAGAAGAGGCACTAATAGAAAGTGGAAGGGAAGGGAGGTCAGAGAATTGATTATATCATGCTTACAATTTCTTTGGCTACTGGAAGCTAGTCTCTCCAGGATCTGTCCTCTTCCCTTACTCCATCATCCCTAAGGGCAATATTGGTTTTCCCACTGTTGCTCATCTTAGATGGTATGTAAATTGTTACTGATGTCTTTGACTCTGCCTACACCTTTAAGAATGGTCCTTCTTTTAAACTCCTTTCAATCATTGTACTGTGTGTATCATCTATTTCTGTCCATGGCCTTAGCAGATATATTTAGTATGGTGCAAAGTTTTCAAAGATATAAAGAGAAAAATCAGCAAAAGTTTGGGGATAATAAGTTATGAGAAGGACTTGGAATTTTGGTGATGATGCTTGGCAGAGGCTACAGTGAGAAACTGAGTTTTTAGTGAAATCTGAAGGAAACATATAAGCCCCCTCCATATACATGGGAGTGGAGAAGATATTCTGGGCATGTTCTTGCTACTATCTTATTGGAGCAGAATCATATTTCTGCACACTGTGTACTGAAAATTCACAATGCAGGAGCATTCCCAAATCATCAAATACCATTTTATTATTTGATTGCAGTAGCTGTGCAGAGCTTCATTTTAAGATTATAATATACACCATTTAATTGATCTCTTCCTTTTAGACAATTAAATTGATTTTACAGTTGCATTATTACAAAGGAACTCTGTCCTTATCTTCTTAATAATATTTACTGGATTTTTTTAGTGCCTATTTGGTCATCTTTGAGGCATTTCTGTTATACTCTTAAATAGAATGGCAAAATGGGCCTATTTCTGGGGCCAGATTCATCACTTACATGCAAGCTTGTTTTGGAAATTGGTATAAGAGATGCAATTACCACTTTAAAGAACAAGAAGAAACATATAGAGCAAAGGAAAATATAACAGAGGGAGTAATAATGCTTGTTTTCCCCTCTAAGCTGGCAATTACTGCAGTTAAATGGAAAAAAAGAATTAATAATTGCAACCTTTTTTTTTTTTTAACTATGTGGCTGTTTTACCCTCAAGTGCCTTCTCCAAACTGGTCAGAAAATGAAGGAACAGAAGTGATGTCTGCTGTTGACAAAGCTCCTATGAGTGAAAGAAGGCTGTATCAGTGTACAACATGCTTGCATTCCCATGTGATTGAATGCTAGCACAGAAGGGTGTTACTGCTATGTCCTGGTTAAAATATCAAAATGATACACCGATTACTTCTGACCATGTGAGCCTTGATGAGCTAATCGTCTCTTAGCCTAACTCAAAGGACATTGCTGGCCAAACCAAGTTCTCATAGAAATGCAGTTTTGTAAAAAAAAATTTAAGTTCCATCTCCTATTTCTATATTTATTTTTAACTAGGGTAAACTTTGTTTTTTATTATATGATAAAATAAAGAATTAAGTGATATTATAAGAAAGAGATATTTATAAATAGTTATACATATTAGTTTAAATTAAATAAGGGTGTAATTTGTATGTTTTCTGGTTGTGTTCTCTCTCTCTCTCCTCCTACACAGGTATTTTAGTCATGATCTTTATCCTTAGTGATTTTATGAAGATGAGATCTTAGAAAGTTATTTATAAGTCAGTCTGATTTTCAAAAGTTCTTTTCTTTGTCTTTGTTTTTTGTATCTCAGCCACTCTTCCTAAGAGTACACATGCCAGAATAAAATACAACTATTTTTTTCAGGCACAGACACAAAATGAATCAGGACTGGTAACCCAGATCTGCTCGGACCCTAGGAGTCTGCACTGTGAAGCTACCTGTCTGTAGGGTACTTGTGGCCTCTTTAAAACCATAAAGTGGGTTTAAAAACAGTTTCAGGATATGGAACACAAGGAGAATTTATGTAATCAAAGAAAACCAATACTCTAACTAGCAATAACTGCAAATACAGATACCAGAGCTAAATGAAACCTGGAATAACACAACTCAAGTATTGAAGCCAAACTTTGATTCTGAGAGAGAGGACAAAGGGATGGGTATCTATACATAATGTATCCTGCTGACTTTCTCCGAATTTCAATTACACTGGCTCATAGTGAGGAAGGCTACAGAGCCAAATTCATAGGCTGTCCAGCAGTCCCTACATGTGTGTGTTGCCACTCTTCACTACTGAAGTTTCTAATTCAGGATTTATAGGTCTATTCTTTCTTCATTAAAATACTGACACCTCACCTCAAAAGAAATCAACCCACAACTCTCTGAAACCAAGTGTAATGATCTCTAACCTTAACATTGCATAGCTGAGCTTTCTATGTTATTTAGAGGATCCCATCAAAGAGTAAACTGACTGGCATATTCTGTCATTGTACTAAATTATCACAATTCAGTTCCCTCAATACTCTAGCTGTTTCTCTGCTGTTGGAATTCTCATAGGCTTTCTACCATCATAAATAATTTCCAGGTTTACAGTTGTTCTTCCATATTCTAACTTGTAGACGTTGTTTGTCTCACTTCCTTAGTCATCAGTTCAGACAAGTACATTAGGATCTTTCTGTTTCTTGTTCTCTCCTCTCTGAATGCTGCTTACTCTAATTCACAGTGTATTTTCTACTCAATTGGGAGTATTCAAAGACAGGGATGTTGTTTGTCACATGAACTACAATATTCCTAGTATGTAATGGGACTCAGTCAACACACCCTTCCAGAATGAAAGACATGATGAAAGCATCAGTGAATTAATTACTCAAGCAGTTAAGGAGTTAAATATTTGTACACTTTTTTTAAAAAAAAATTCAGATGAACTTAAAGACAGAACAGCCAGCCCTTGCTCATATTACCACTATTCCTTCAAGGCTTGACTTAAGGCACTCTACCATATTGCTTTTTCATGAAACTACACAATTATAGCCACCACACGGAAAGGAAGAGCCAGCCACTCAAAATTTTGTTTGAATGTTGAAGTTAATAACCAAAAAGATATCAAGGATGCATAGAAAGCATTACCATTTGAACAATGAAGCCTTCTGGGAGAAAGAAGAGTAGTTCTCTAAAAGTTTGAATGGGTCTTTAGATCCAAGAAAATAAATAGAATGGGCTGGAGAGATTGCACAGTGGTTAAGAGCACTGACAGTTCTTCCAGAGGACCTGAGTTCGATTCCCAGCATCCACATGACAGCTAACAACTGCCTGTAATTCCAAGATTTGACACCCTTATGCAATTATACATGCAGGCAAAACACCAATTCACATAAAATAAAAATAAAAAGAAGAGTTTGGGTAAGGTTGCCATGCATGAGCAGGGCCTTGTATAGATTGAATATCCTGCTTGTGTCACATGAGGATGAGCCCATGCTCCTTATCAGTTTGCAAAGAAGTCATGTTTCTCAGTAGTTTAATGTCACAAACTAGAGTTAGTCTTTAACACACACACTCTTAAAAGATCTCATCTCCTCAGAAACACTAGGAATCTGTGACCTTTGTATTCAATGTATTATGACAAAAGTCTCTGTATTACTTACTTCCTTTGTTACTGTGACAAAATACTCGAGAAAGGTGACATGGGGAAAAAAGGTCACTTCAGTTTAGAGTATAGGGATGTTAAAGTAACTGGTTGAATGGTATCCACAGACAGGAAACACAGACACATGAAACCTGGTGCTTGGCTCATTGTCTCTTTTCTGTTCAGTTCTGGACTTCATCACATGGAATAATAGAACCCACAATCAGTCTGTAAATTCACATATGAATTTACAGAGTCTAGAAAGTCCCTCTCAGATAACCGGAGGTATGGTTTTTGATGATTCTAGATTCTGTAAAGTTGACGATTAATATTAATCACCACAGTCAACTTTTTTTTCCCTTCTTTATTTTGTATTTATCAAAAAAAAAAAAACAGTAAAAAGAAG